>JADDOH010002921.1:0-177918 GCA_016648135.1 Agrypnia vestita
AACCCGTGTTTCCCTACCCGCCAAGTTTTCTCCATAACCAGTCACAACAACCCATCGGTGGTTATGGTGGTGGATAGCCCTTGGTGTCACATCTGCGATCCCATATGCGAGTGGGTGACGAAAATGTGCTTTCTAGCACAATGTTTTGTTATGGGTAGGCCGCAAATGCTTCAGATTGTTTCAAAATAGGCACGCCGACTGTGTCGGTGAGTATAGAAGGTTTCGGAAAAACCTGCTCTAAAATGTTCTGGAAGGAGAAGGTTCTAAAAAATTCCCGAAAGTTCTATAAGGTTCGAGACTGAGTAGCGGAATGTGTGGGTGTGTCTAGAAGGTTCCTGTACATTCGATGAATTTCTTGAAATTTCTGGAAGGAGAATGTTCTAGAAGGTTCGCGAAAGTGCTATGAAGATCCAAACGGTGTACTAAAAATCTACGCGTGCGAAGCCGCGCGGGCACAGCTAGTTATATATAATATGTATATATATATATATATAACTATTTATCTTTTGTCAATTATATATTATATTTTATGTCAAAATATATAATATATTTTGACAATTAATTTTTCAAATCCGTTTTGATAAATAACAAAACAAAAAAGATCAATTTTAACGAAAATTACAAGTATTCAGGAGAAGCTTAAAAATGTGTGAACTGCTTTGATTTTTCCGTAACTCGACGTTTACTGGCATAAATATTTATTTAAAAAAATATCAATTTCAGCGTATTTATGGATATTATATTATATTAGTAAGCATATTTTGAACTGAACATTTGAGTACACAACTTCAATTAACAAATAAACGTAATAAATAACGAAGGTAAAGCAGTTAACCCACTTATCGCATGGGACAATATTAATTGAGATGTATGTTGCAATATTGACAAATATGAGACAATGGCACACTTCTCCATTCACACATTCCACTTTCTCAAGGCTGTATCACAGCTGTTCCAACCAGATTGCACGGTTACCTGTACGAATTTCCGCGTGAGTTGCCCAACTCCGCGTTACTCAATTTACGAACATAAACAAAACAAATCATTAAAAATGCAGTCATGTAACAGTGCTCGGTACTCGTGGATGGAGCTTGAAAAGAGCCACTTTTTGCAACTATCGCCGCCGAGGCCAAATGTAACACAACACTGTGACGTAAGACTCCGTTTCGTCTTGTCATCATCTTAACTGACGTCATATATCGGAAAAAAGGGTAAATATATTTATTTTGGTAGGCAGAAAAATAAATTTCCTGAACAGAGAGCATCTGCCTGTAGGCCACCTGTAAATAGAACATCAATTGCGGCTTCATTCAATCCAACCCTTTGTACATGTGTACATAATACGTGTAATAAATGTTTCAGGATACTGGGACAAAACCGTCAAGGAACAATAGAAAACCTGAAGGGTTAAGTTATAATAACTGTTGTTGAGATATTCATAAAAAATTATATTTAGAAAATATTCGGTGTAAAATTGTACATGCACGCATGAAAATAATAAACATACGTATAATTTTTATTTATAACATCTCCGGTGGGTAAAGAAAATGAAATAAACACAGTAGAAAGAATCTGTCAAAAAATTAAAGCTGTCATTCTGATAAGAGAATCGTAGAGAATAAAGGTGATTTATGTATATTTACTACATTTCTTTATATATGTTATCAACATTAATGATTATCAATACAAAAAAAAAAATGTGATCAGAATACAATTGACCAGTGGTTCTCCGAGTAAAATAGCAATAAATAAATACAAGTATTGTAAGTAACAAGAAGTGAAGTTAGAAGAGTAAGAGGAAGCGCCATAAAATAGAATTTCAGAAACATTCAGAAATCTCATTCGCTATATTAGGTGTATCGATTAAACAAGTGCGAGATCATTATTATTATATACGCAAGTGTAAATTTCATAATCCATATACAAAAAAACGGGCTATTTTTTTCACAAATGTGTCATTTTTCTACATTCTTGCCTCAAGTGTCAATATCGGGTACTATTGAATCTATTTGTATTTATTTATCTTCATCTTGCCAAATGACAGGAAATGGAGCCGCTCATCTCACAAAGAACAACCTGTGCCGAGTGAGCAGCTGAAAAATATAGTGAGAACAAAATAATAAAGATATAAAACAAAATACTAAACAACTTTAAGATTAATCAATTAATTGAGGATATAAATATAAAATGTGTATAAACAGCATATATTTTATAATACAAAAGTAATCGTGAAAGTAGGATAAAATAATATAATATGTAAAGAATCATATGTATGGATAGTAACAACTTGAAAATATAATAGCACAGTTAAAAAGTATAGTTGAAAAGTATATATATATATATATATATATATATAACAAGATAAATAAATGTTTGCGAATATTAAATAGTAATAAAGAAATACAGTTTAATAAGCGTATAAGTAATATATAAATAATAAATTGTTTTCGGCAGTTGGGTATTTGTGCAAATGCGGGTGACAATAATGTCTTCACGAATAGTCTTGTGTAGAAAGTTAAAAGTAGGGTGTCCACGCTGACTATAACAGAATGGATACCAAATACATTTGAATATAACTTCCATCAGTCAGCATCATATCCTTAACCATTTTTTTAAAAAGTGACAGTGTTGGCACTCTAAATATTTTCGGGAAGAACATTGAAGAACAAAGGAGCCTTGTATAAAAATCAAGGAATTAATTTAGAATCCACCGGAATGGCAAACATATTTTTCGAGAATTTTACGATAATTACCAAGAAACAATGCAATGCCACCGTGCACTCGAGAAGAAAAAGGTTAATTTAATTAATAGAATCAGTATCTCCTTGCTTAATTAATTTTAAATTATCTCCTCTCATACAGATTTAAGTATGTTTTTTTTTTTTTTTTTTTAAAAAATAGAGATGTGAACACGGAATACGTGTCACATCAATATTCTTACTATTTTCAAACTAAGCTAAGCGCTTGTACTATGAAAATAGGACTAACTTGCTAGTCTGGAGTGAGGATCGAACCCGCAACCTTTGGATCACGAGGCCAGTGTCCTAACCACTATTTTCTTTAAGCAGAATATGTTTGAAGACGGACATACATATGTGCAAGTGGCGAGTAACTCTAAATAAAACTGACGTGGAGTAGTAACCATAAAATTGATGCGGAGTAATAACTGTAATTGATTTTAGTCACACTTTTTTTTCACTTTTCTCATCACGAATAGCTAACTATAATTCGAGAGAAATCCTGTTTAACGGAAAAAATAAGTTGATTTTCCAAAATACAACTGAAGAATATAAGTATTCCAAAATAAAAGTTGAAGTATGTTGACAATAAATTTATAAAATTAAAAAAGTGTGTGGAAGCCAGAGCCGGAGCCGGGCCGTAGCCAAATATTTGGCAAATATGAAAACTCGCTTTTCATAGACATACCTACATAATTAATATTATAAACAACTATATCCTTTTTGTAAATTGAAATTTGTTTATGAAACATTTGAAATTTCTTTTCACATCAATTCCTTGTTGATTATTTAACTACCATATTTTTTTACTTTTTGATTTTGTTAATGTCTAATTCCAATGTTGATTTTAAGTATACGTTGTATCCTAATGATGGGACCCCGAAACATGTTGATTACTCAATAAATAGTGTTTTTTGCAAGTTATTTTATTTTAACTAATATAAATCATGTTACCCATAAAGTTATTTTACTATTATTGAAGAAGCAAAATTGATATTGTGAACCATTTTAAAAGCAAAAAAAAACCCTGTCATAAAGAAAAGTACATTTAAATTAGTAAACGACAGTTGTTTGTTTAACCAATATTTTTAAAATATATATATTTTTATTAATATAATTGTTTACAAAACCTTAGGTAGGACTAATTAGATCCATAAAACCTTTTCATAGTATGTTGCAATATTCATAAATTCACTTAACATTAGTAAAATATCTGCATCGCTACGTAAACTAAGCCATCTACAAAAAAAAAATTACAGGAGAGCTGTTTGAAGTATGGTTTTACAAACAAAATTATCGTATTTGTACTCATTTACGTCATTTTTTTTTTCTGATAAATTAAATTTTATTTTTTTTATTTTGTATTGAGGAGAATTTCTATTTTCTAAAAAAATCAAAAATGATATATTTGGTATAAACGATATTCTGTATTCTATTTAAAATTAGTGGACAAAATTTATTCAGTATCCTATTGTTTAAGATGTCCATTTTACATTTATAGGTATCATATAGTTTTAATATTTAAAAATCTTTGGAAATATTAGACGAGAGGAATTCCAACAATTCATACAATAATTAAATAATGCCTCTGGTCTTTGGACAATACCTTCCTGAAGCCTGCCGTAGCAATTTGTGTTACCATTAGAGTCAATTATTGCTAATTAGATAAAACTCACCCCTTATTATAATTAATTTCAATTCATTAATAAATTTTATTACGGTAGAAGCACGTGGGAATACATTAGCTTGCACGTAGTGGCCATCTATCATAAAGGCAGGACGTGTTTTATAACTTATTGCTACATTAAAATCATTCAGATGCATCTCTGCATAGACCTATACACGAATAAAATAATTATCTATTTATTAAATTAAGAGAACTATATACTCTAGAACCGCTGATCAAACATAGGTCAAAATATGAATTATGCATGATGTTAATAATTTTCAAAATAAAACGCTATAATAAATATAGAGTAAATTAATTAGTGCAATTAAGTCACGTAATTTCAACAAGACAATTCTTTTAATATCCCAGGCGTTAATTGTTGGCCAGTGCAATCTAAGAAGAGGATATATTTAGCGACAGACGAACAGAGGTTTAATATGGGTTCGCCTAAATAACATCGCGTAAAAATAGACTGAGTCGGTCGTACATCTAAATACCAGTGGCACAACACAAGATGAGTAATACTAGCGGACTAAACGGGAGAACGTAGCCGATGAAAAGGTTAAATGCATTTCTTATAAATCCACAAATAGGAAGTAAAACATACCGTACATCGTAAGTCAACAATCAGGGCAGATCCACCTTACCTAACTCAGGACCGCTCTATAAGCAAAAGATCCTTAATCGGCCCTGCTTATTCACCGCATGGTTGGCATTTTTTAAATTCTTAAAGCAACCATGCGACTCGTTAAATTAATTCGTTAGATTAAAAAACGTAAGAGTCAACTCAAAACGAGCTAACTAACATCAGCTATAATTCTTTGTGATTTTACTCAATAGCCGTAAACATTCAACTATTGATAGTAAGTCAGAATAGTAATGTGTGACGTGACGTTGACAATTCGAAAAAAATCAATTATGTTAGCATCGTGCGTTGATCTTAAAACGGGAGTTCTATTATTCACTTTTAAGGTTAAAACAAAAAAAATGGCTAAAACTTGTAATATTGTCTTGGCAGCTAAACATTCCTAAAATTAATTTGAATAAGCTCATTAGAATGGAAATCTTTTTGTCAATTAATTACTTGTTTGATTTCAGTGGTGTAAACTTCCGGAGTTGAAGAGCTTTTAAATCTCGAAGTACACTATCGGCAGCAGCTTGGTTATTGAATACCATGCCATGTAAGAAATTGTCGAAATGCTCGAACAATCGATGATCTGTTGGCGAGATGTCTGGCGAGTGCGGTGGACGACGCTACGGTTCATAGTCCAACCAGAGTCCATAGCGCAAAACGAATATAGTCGATGTTACCAAAACACTCATAATATGCGCATTCAAATTATAGGTATTAATACGGACATGAGCACATGACACTTTAATTTTAGAAAAAATTCAAAAACCGCAATTATTTTGCTACCAATCTAATAATCGACCGTATTCCGAAAATTGCAATATTGGGATCTTAAGATCTTTATTATCCCGACACTTAATCGATACTCGAGAATAAAAATCTATACCTATAAAACTCAATGTCTGTCTGTTTCGCAACTCAAATTGCTGACTCAAATTTTGCATACTTATTATTTAGGATCCGGCGAATAACAATTAGTGACACTTATCCTTTCCCCTTTACCCCTCCCCAACTCCCTGATATATTTTTCATCCAAAGTTGGACCGATCTGACTCAAATTTTTCACACATATTATTAAGGGCCCGGCGGATAATATAAGTGACATTTTCCCTTCCATTTTGACCCCTCCCCCTCCCCTTGATATATGTTTTGTACAAATTTACACCGCTTGACCGATCTGACCCAAATTTTGCATACTTCTTCTTTAGAACCCGGCAGGTAACATAGGCGACATTTCTTCCTCCCACTTTACCCCACCTCATCCCCCTAATACATTTTATGTACAAATCCACACAGTTTTACCGATCTCATGCAAATTATGTCTTCTTATTTTTTAGAACCCGGCGGATAACATACGTGACATTTCCCCTTCCCCTTCACTCTACCCCTCCCCCTAACACAATTTCTATACAAATTTAAATTTTCTATACAAAACTGTTTGACCCAAATTTTGCATACTTATTTTTTAGGACCCAGCGGATAACATAGGTGCCTTTTTTCTCTCTCCCTTTATCTCACTTCCTCCTCTAATATATTTTCTGTATCTGATCTGACCAAAATTTGGTAAAACTTATTCTTTAGGACACAGCGAGTAACATAGGCCATATTTTCCTCCTGGACATCCCATCCATCGCAACATTGATAAATGGAAACATTGTTTTTATTAGAGGTTTGCAAAACAATCGAACCTTTGTTTTCCCCCACAAACTTATTTTTAACTTAATCCTTAACACGTGCAACGCTGGGTGGTAAGAACAGTTAGTAAACAATAAACGAGACGTAGGGATGTGTCGGTGTTCGTCGTACTTAAATAAGGAGATTTGTATATTTTCACGTATCTCTCTCAAAGTAAATATCTTAATTTGCGGTGTCAGATTCTGCAATGCCTTTAGAAAAGAGATTAAGTTCTCTAATGCCTTCTTATTCGGGCGGTCTTTGCCGCAAACGTAAGCTCACAGTTCTCATGATTCGTCTAAAATTACATCAAATAAGCACTAATGCCGTATTTAAAGCTTATTGAAAAAAACAATGATTAATTTCTTGTCCCACAGCGTCCTGATGTAAAATTATGGCAATATTGGCATTACGCCTTGGACCATAGAAAAGAGAAATATCATTAGCCTGTATTTAGTTTTGACGTTTGATGGATAACCGTCATGTACATCTTTCTCCCTCTGACCACACCACCGACGTATACCTACGTCTTGTTTATTTATTTTTTTATTCTCGTCTTTTAAGTGTTGGGATAAAGATCATATATCCCCATACTGCTATTTTCGGAACACGGCCCAGTATATTAACATTAATCAAATTGTTGCCACATTTTTTTGAAATAAAATAAATCTTTCTGTGATTTTTAGTTGAACTTTGAAGTTTATTTATAAATTATGTATAGAAAATTTAAAAATGAGTTTAATAAATAACTGTTTAATTCTATTTTTATTTAAATACTCATATTTGTTTCATTTAAAATAACTCTTAATATGTTGTGTGAGAAATATTGGCTAAGTGCCGGCGAACGACTTTTATTATCAAACATAATAATTTCGTTGTCTGTCTGTCGTGAAGTATGTAAATTGCTGGAAAAAATTGAGTGTGACACGTAATCGGCGCGCGGCATATGCTGTGCGGTCTCGCAAGGCAAGTCATTATTGTTATTTGCCGTGATTTTTCAGGGGTGTACGGCTAGTTATATTAGGTCCTTACATATGAAATTGGCGTTTAGTATGGGAGGAACATAAAGCCGATTTTTTTTATTATAATATATTTATTTAATCAAAGTATGTACCATTGCTATCTATGCACTTTTGCCATCTCATAGATAGTTCATCGATCCCTTTACTAAAAAAACCATTCGGACGGGAATCAATAAAATCTTTGAAGGCGGTTTGGGCTGCCCCATCGGAGTTGAATTTTTTCCTTTGCAAGAAGTTATCCAAATTTCGAAAAAAAATGGTAATCTGTTGGGGCAAGGTCCGGAGAGTACGGTGGATGTCTTAGACATTCCAATTGAAGTTCCTCTAATTTGGTAGCCGTCTGTTGTGCAGTGTGTGGTCTGGCGTTATCATGAAGCAGCAGTGGCCTAGAGCAATTAACCAGCCTCGGTTGTTTAGCAGCTAGCTTTTCCATCATGGTTTGCAGTTTCTGACAATAGACATCTGCCGTAATCGTCTGGCCAGATTTAAGAAAGCTGTAGTGAACGACACCAGCACTAGTCCACCAAACGCTCACAAGTAACTTTTTTGGAGTCAATTTTCGCTTGGGGCATGGTTTGGCTGGTTCGGCAGGGTTCAGCCATTGCGATGAGCGCTTCCGATTATCGTACAGGATCCACTTTTCATCACAGGTAATGATTCGATTTAAAATCCCTTCATTATTGTGCCGGTTGAGTAATGCAACGCAGCAGTCAACGCGCGTTTGTTGATTTGCTTCACTCAATTTGTGAGGTACCCACCTTTCAAGCTTTTTCACCTTACCAATTTGCTTCAAGTGGATTAAAACAGTTTTATCACTAACACCGCAGCCTGCAGCTAACTCGGATGTGGTTTGCGATGGATCCGCTTCCACAATAGCCTTCAATTCTTCATTATCAACTTTGGTCTCCGGCCGTCCACGGGGCTTGTTCTGCAGGTCGAAATTTCCAGAACGAAAACGTTGGAACCAAAAACGCACTGTGTTTTCTTTTGCGGCACCGTCGCCATACACATCATTAATCCTTCGAGCCGTTTCTGCAGCACTGGTGCCACGGTGGAACTCGTACTCGTAAATAACGCGATATTTCAAGTTTTTCATTTTGTAAACTGAGTGACGCAAAGAAAAAACAATTGAGGAAAAAACAAATGAATTATAATTTTCAAAACACAAATACATGAGTAAATAGCTGTATAAATTTGGATTTGAAATTCCTAACCAAAGAGAAGATATTTGAGATCAAATTTGCCAGTACGGCAAAACGTCAATTTCATATGTAAGGACCTAATATAAATAATTTATAGTTAAGGTAGTTTCGTACACCTGAATTTCGCTAATCTATTAGAACATATGCCTTGCATAATTCAAAGCAGCTTTCATATTAATAATAAAATGTTTAACCAAGAAAAAATTATTAGAAAACCACTGTGCACGGGCTCAATATTGAATTCATATTTATATTAACAAATGAGATTAAATATAGTTCTTTTAAATGAGCTTCACAGAATGTCCCAGAGAAAAAATTAATATAATATAATAATAAAGAAAATATAGAAGTATCAGCTACGAAATCAATGTACGAGTATTCTGTTTCATGAGAAGAAACAACAGATGTCACTAGCATAGCCCCTTGAAATGTACGAATAATTCTTATTGGGAACATATGCATATATATATATATATATATATATATATATTTAACTCTCAAAAATTCGATGTGTGGATGTTCTTACGATGGAATTGGTGAACGTTACATTGTGTACAGTGATCATTTAAGCCAGCTCGTACAGGTTGTAAGCTCTGGGCCATCGTACTAAAGTCTTCCATATATGTTTCTCATATAAATAGCTTCGTCTCTGTGAGACTTCTATAATTTATCTTAAGACAAAAAATTAGTCATGTAACGATGAGAATCTTAAGGTAGAACAAAGAAAAAGCTAGTATAACGGTAAAATCGGTGGCATAAACATCTAAAAAACAGTGTGTAAAAAAAGTGTTTTTCTTCTTAACTGAAGAGAAAAAATACAAAATACTTTGCCTATAAATGCTGCAAGACGCGTGTCTTCAAGGCCGATGATATACGGAAACATGTGACAATGCACTTTGTTATTTCCTTTTCTTTGGTGCATGTGTATTGGCATAATTATGACGTTTGCAAGGCGGGTGTAAAGTAGCATATTTATACATTGTTTTCAGCAATAATTTGTCGAAAATACCAACATTTTTCGGGACATAACGTACACTAAAAATTAAAAATCGATATATAAACAAGTAAAAAACTAACCCATAAACACCAAGTATTTATTATACTCCCTTTCTCATTGAAACAGGTTTCGCGCCTATTGCACGCGTCGGGCTCCTTACTCATTTGTATGGATTCCAATTTGAAAAAAACATTAAAATTTCGAAAAATCTAAAATTATACCTACTATAATTATTAAATTTTTTTAAACGAAAATTTTCAGATCATTTTTATCGTCACCACGAGTCTGCCTGCAAAGGTTCAGCTCGATTGGATCACGGGAAAAGGGTTCCAAAGTTTTTTCGGCAGACAACAGATAAACAGACGCTAAGAGTTAAAAGAAAGGGAGTAATAAATAAAAATAAATATACGGTAGATAAATAAATAATAATATATACAAAATTTTATTTGAGGTTAACGAGGATTTACAAATTTTACATACAGTTGAATAAATTAGAAATGTTGGAAATAAGAAAAGTGGTAATAGAAAATTGAATATAAATGATCAGGTCCTTTTAACAAATAGTTACCTTTTAAATTTGTTTTCATGTTATTGATTCAGCTCCTATATTTTTATTTTGTTATGGTCTATTCTTCGATAATTAATTTTTAATATTAATTTAACGTTGTATCCTGATGAAGGGACAGTTGGCCCCAAAACATGTTAGTATTTTCAATATATTAGTGGAGAAAACAAAAAATATTTTTATTCATCATATTTGGAATATGTCTAATAGACTTTGAAAGCGAAAAAAGTTTAAGATATTATAACTCATATTGTAAATTTGGATATGAGAACACAAAAGACCTGATAATTCATTCGTCAAATTGTTTAGTGACCAAGGTTTGTAGTTAATAAACATTTTGAGTTTTTTTTGAACGGGGAAAATACATTTAGTAGGTTATGACAGTATCAACCAGACTAATTAATTTACCAACAGTGTAATTAGATCAATACAATTGTCTTCTGTCTTCTGAAAAACACACACTACTACAAAATTTCAGGTCATCTTAATGACACATAGAATTTATGAGCAGCGGAGTATTATAAAGTAATTTCGAGGACACACAAGCTGAGTGAAAACACTTGTTATTAAATCGAGATGAGCAGATTCTACTCAACATTTTTCAGACTAAACCAAACAATGGACCAACTTCGTGGTCTCAGAATTAAGATCCTAAAAATATTTTTTTCTATAAGCAAACATATCAATACCCTTATTATTTTAAGGAAATGGTTGAAGATTCAATATAAGCTATCATCAACGGGTCCGATCCACGACTGCGTTGCCACCGATGCCGATGGGCGTTTGCGACGAGGATGGTCAACCAGATATATTTATGATACCTTCGAGTTGACACAAGAATAATCGCGGAGTCCTACGTCGGAGACGCAAATAAACTCCACCGGTCATGGGGTCATGTTGTGACTGGCTAACGAACGGTAGTCGAGGCGGCGAAAAAACCGCACGGAAATAACATTTGGGACGACTCTGAGATACCGAGAGAAGGGACCGTCTGGCTCTCGACTAAAATTGGAATGGCTGTGACTTCATTTCGAGAAGCCAAGGATACCCTTAATAACTCTTACGCGTATGCCAAGTAGACGGATACGTAGGAGAAAATAAAGGTCACAAATGAATAAGCGAACATACAATAAAATATTTACGTAGGCGAACGCTACGTAGACACAAAGTAAAGGTCGCGCACAAACCGTACACGACGAACTCGCGAGCGGGCGGAAAGGCGCGCTTTTAAAATAAACCTACACGTCGTGTAAGTAACTACTTTGAAATGAGAGAACGCAAATGTGAGAGAAATGTAAAACACGTCAAAAACCTTTTTAAATGTTTGATGTCATCATCATTGCAAGTGTCGTTGAAATCCCACTTTACCCTTCGCGCGGCGGCTGTCTCTTTAAGAGGTACGAAGCTAATTTTGTAGAAAGCTTTTACACCGCGGGGCGGGTGATGAGCGAAAGAAGTTTTGGAGTCGGATAATCCCTTTTTACACGGTGGTTAAGCTGGGTCCAGCGATCATTATTATGATAGGGCTACATCAAGAGTAAAGACCATAAGACATATTGCGAACTCACCGGGTTGAGCACGGCGCGGAGCTGAAAAGTATTTTTCAAGCAAAAATACATATTAGTACAATCAAATACAAGTATTTACGTAGCCATAAAATGTGGAATAAATTTAAAATTTTGCGGAAAAACAATATTGAATGGTAAATGTGGAAACAACTTTGTGAAGTGTTTTCGGTAGGAAAATTCGTTTGACTAAGAATAAATCGTATACGAAAAGTGGAGATATCAAATTTTGTGTCGGACAAGGATTGACCGTGACTGACAGAATAGTAAGTTTATCGGTGTATCTTAAATAACTTGAATAAGGTGAGTTGGGGTAAATGCATCCAATGCTTCTACCTTGTATACAGATCATGTAACAGTGGTGCCATCTTAGAAGAATTTGTTAAAATCAGTTTAATTCACGCTATGGCACGCAGATGGAGCTGCAACATGGTCTACTGTGTCAGTTATTAGCATTCAAATTTTGAGCACTGGTTTATCTCGACGTGCGACTTGTGTTAGGGCACACAACTTGACGAGTACTTTATAGTTGAGTTATATTTTGGTTTGTATATACTGTGTTCTCATATGCGGCCCTCGTAGCCGGGTGGCCTCTCACGCCGAGGATTCCGGGTTCGATTCCCGGTGAGGTCACAATTAATCTACGTGACTTATTCAAGTCTGATTGATGTGTTTCGCTTCTGTAATTGGGCCTCTTGACCTGTGAAAGCGTAAATAAAAAAAATAAAAAAATATTGGTTTAATGAATATTTAAAGGAATTTTGATTTACAAGGGTAGATACATTTCCCCATGATTTTGTCACACTGGGGGAAGTGCATCCACAATTTTGCAATGTTGTACTTCCTCTAGATTGTATTAAACTATATTTTTTAACTAAACAATACATTGTCTTTTTTTTAAGCAACGACTGCTCCTACTAAGTACTGTGCTCCTAAACTACTGTGACAAAATAACTCAACAATGTTTGTGTAGTATAATGTTAAGTTTAGTGAAAATTTTAAGTCATGTTGTATCACAAAGTTACCGGCAGAACAATTAATAATGGTAGATAATTCGTCCGAAAGCATAATTAAAACGTTTACGTTAACATCGCATAACTAGTCGGATCAATGAAACTGTAAATGTAAAATAAAGAGGAGGACATTTGCACAGCTGGAAGAAAACACGTTCCGCGGTGGCTAAAATGTCCAGGGACATCCCGTCAGCATAGCCAAGTAGATAAGGCGTGCCGCGTGTCCAAGGGCGGCAAATTAGGGGCGGAACATAAAAAAATATTAAAAACAATTTCAAAACTACCATCTCGAATACAAGGGATAAAATTAAATAAAAAAATGTTAAAATTTAACAAAAATATGAACCTGGTCGTAAAACAAAACAATTTCAAAGAACAGCATGATTTAAACGCTAAATCCAAAAAACTTAGCGATTAATAGCAGCAAAAATGATACTATTTATGGCTCAATATAAATCAATATTCAAACTCCATCTGTCCCCTGTTCTGCGCCTAATGACCACGCCCACATATCAACCGGACTCTAATCTCCACTCCTCATCTCACGCCGTCCTTTAGTCTTATGTTTAGTATTACTAACATTACTGAAAATAATGCGATATCATCGAAAACCTCCTAATCGCTATTAACAAATAGTGAAAGTGAAAAAAGTTATCATTTTTTAATAAAATGTTTAAATCTATATAGTTGTCAATGAATGAAAAAAAATTAAAGGAATGATAAAAACTAGGGGGCGGCATTCTAAAATTAGCTTAAAGGCGGCACTTTACCTCGGGACGTCACTGAAGACGGCAGGGGTGGAAGTTAAAAATTGGGGTCCGGGTGCAGCAACATGGAGCGACCCTCCCGAACCGTATTAGGTATTCACATTTCGTATCCAATATCGCGCGGAATCCCAATAGCGGAGAATTCCGGGCGCCCGCACCCAAATGGCGGATGGATTCCTGGCAAATGGCAGCTGAATCAGGGCTCGCTTCCAAAACATTTCGATGCGCTCGTTTGATTACAAAGAGACGTTACCTACTTGAATTACGACACATGCAGGGAGATTAAATCAATTAAAGCGGTGATATTTATCTGCAGCAGAAACAATCATCGAGTGTTGACACTACCTGTAACCGGTAGTAAAAATACGTGTAGGAAATATGAGAGGTATAGAAACCAATCACTACGCAAATGATGAAATTCAGATAGTTGTAACTGATTTTACAGATATAATGGAATTTTTAAATTGAAAAAATGCTTTTAAAACATTATTCTTTTCCTTCTTTTGCCCTAACCAAATGTGCCGCTGTCAACGGACGATGTCCATCACATTTACCACGGCCCGGAAAAGCACAAAAGTAGACTTTCCAAACCACTATCTTAGGTTTTCAGCCATGGAGTTCTCCTTTTTCCAGGACCCCAACCGGCACATAAAAAAGCACAAAAAACCTGGATTTTGAGGTGCAAGATCGCGCACTTCTCTGGATGTCACATTACGTATCTGAAATATTTAACTTTTCGGATTTTCAATTTAATTTAATTGTTTTAATTACTTATTTTTCTTTATTCCTCCGAACCACGACGTCTTCATTTGTAACTCCGTCCATCCGGCTTATTTTGAGTATTCTAGATAGATCCACATCTCGAATGCTTCAAGTCACCTTATGAATCAATTCTTCGGTTAGTGTCCATGCTTCAAAATAATATTGAGAACACGTAGCGTCATTCTAAAACATAGAAATATATTTTCACGTCAACTTCAATTTTCGTCACTTGCGTAGTATGGCAGTATTATTTATATACCCCTCATATACAATATACGCGAAGTAAGTGCTAAATTATTTTCCAAAAACCAACGAATAAAATATAGAGAGCGGGAGTTCTGAAATAATTAACTAAATCTCGAGCAGCATTTACATTTAAAGCGTGGTTTTTTAAAAAAAAATTCGAGTAATATAATTGTCTGCACTCTTTCAGCGTACAAAATCACTTCAGTAGGAAACTAGCGCCATATTTTGGTGAGCTCACTAACTAATTTCCCGTATAAAATTTTGATTAATTAATTATGATAGAAAAATTAATTAATTAGAGAATCTGATAGTGAATTGATTCATGCATTGTCATCAAGAATACGTTTGTGTGCACAATTTCAGCTCGATTGGACATTGGGAAGCGGGCGAAATATCGATTATAAGATTCCGTCCAGACACACAGACAAACATATGAAGCTAATGAGCGTGGTAAAATTGCTTAAGGGGTTACACGTGTAGTCAGGATTTTTAAAAAATCGAAAAAAAAAATTGGTATTTTCTTAAAGCAAAAAGTTTCAAAAATATTGTGTGAAAATATCAACTCGATCCGGTTATTAGTTTTAAAGATATCCAACGATAACTGTAGGGCCCTCCACTGCCGCCCGTACTGATACGCGGACGCTACTAGAGCCGGCCGGGCTGACAAACGGCGCGACTGCTGCCGAACGCGGTTTTTACCTGATTAATTCTAAGAATAATGTACGAAATTTCTTTTATACTTCTACTTTTAGACATAAGTCCCATTAGGCTAACTGAAATTCGATATATTGTTAGTATTTCAGTGGCAGTGAAACCCAGCATTCGATAGGTAGTTGTGCGTGTATTATAATCATTTTCAAAAATTTATAATGAGACGTCAGAAGGTATGCAAGGAATATTAATGATTGCCAATGCATAGGATTACATTATGGACCTAATGCACACCGGTACGCTGAAAAACTCGATATAGAGCGCATAAAGATTGCTGACCAGCGTGCAAATCAGGTCACTCGAGAAGGCAAAATGAGACGTAGATAAAAAAAAATCGACGTCTTGGAGGCTTACACATCGGCAGAAGATGTATTATATGTACCAGAAATAGACGACTCTACATAAGTAATTTTTTAAATTGTATTTGTATTAATTATTTATGCATAAAACTTTAAACGCGTTTTTCTCAAAATAACGTTTTCAAAAGCGGTGTCCACGATATTTTAAAAACTACTTAAGTTAAAACTACTAAACATCGTATTTTAGGCATTAAAAACTTGTGCTTAATCGAAGGATTTTTTTTTTTGACTTAAACTTTTTTTTTATAAATAATAAATGATTTTTTCCCTCAAAATTCATAATTTAGCTTTCAAAGACCGCCATTTTGCTAAATTTGGAAAAAAAAGATTTGATTAAGAACAAGATAAAATATTTAACTACTAATTTCTTTTTGTTTCATTAAATTTAGATAAACCACTAAGAAGCAATGATGGACACCGCGAGGTACTATTTGCAAAACAGGGGTCAAGAATCGAGATTCTATCGTGGTCCAGTATTAATAATTTTATTTGAAATTTTCGGTATAGTTACTTAAAATATAGTGTAAAACGTTGGTATTATGTATTGAATCAAAACATTAAGCAACCGTTCAAAAAATTTTTTTGAAAATGTCTATTTTTTTGCGCCTCTGACTACACGTAACCCCTTAAAAATAAAGCAACATTAAAAGTTAGGAACGGGGCTCATATAAACTAAATGAGCCCTATTTCTCGAATCCTTAAGTTAAATAATAAAATTAGTGGTAAACAACGTATTGAGTTTATTAATGAATGGCGCGATTGCTTAATAGGCAGTTAATTAATATAATACGTATTTTAATTTAGGTTTATATATAATAAATCTAGATTGGAAACGCTACTTTATCACTATTACACAGGGCCAGCAGGGCGTGATGATATTGCCGCGGAGCGTGTCTCCAGAACATGAACCATTCGGCGAAGGCAAGGAGAGAAAACAAATAAAACGTAATCATATTTGACACTTAAGTGGGGTTATGAAGGCTTTTTATTACGTTAAGATAAAAACACTTCCTCGCGTTCATTTTATTCTACATTTCGTACACTCTTGTCATTTAATACCCATATTGAGTGTCAATAAATACGTAAGTAAAAGAATATATTGTTTTCGTTAGTAGCCGAGTACTGTAGTAAATCGGTACAAATATCGTAGAGGACTCAAAACAAAATAATTTTGCATATTACTCTCGAATAAACTGCGCTAAATTATAAATTTACATTGTAAGACAACCAATTCTCCTTCAGAGACAGTGCTCTCGACCGTTCGAAATGTAATATTTTTATAAATGACGCCAACCTTTCGAACAAAACAGACTATCGTGTGCCAATAATTAATAGTTGCACTTATTTGATATTCATTATATGTTAATGCAACGCTAATGCAAACGCGTAATAACGTGACAGTTATGTATAAAACCGAAATCTAATGAAATTTCATAAGATTGCCTTTCAACCATTAATTAGTATCTATTGCGATTAATTTATTTATTCGCATTTTAAATATTGTTTAATTTTTTCGAATTTCTATTACTTACTATATATACCTACATAACACTAGGTATTAAGTAGAACCAATAAAATGGTATTGTTGAACATAAACATACCTATGAATACTGTGACGATTGAAAATTCAAATAAAATAAACATATGTTACACCTAGATATCTAGGTATAGGTTTTCATATAAGTTTGTAATTGAGTTTTTGTGGGTATAGTGCGTATTACCAACACCGCCTAGATAATACGCGCATTGTTTCATTGTGTTAAGTTTGCGGATACGTCCCTCTCGTGTCCGTAAACTTAACTGTACCCAAACTAACTCAATTGCAAGTTTATATGAAAAGACCTATACTAATAATTGTGATGATCTTAATATATCCACATGTTCACCAGGCAATTAAAAAACTATGAATGAAACAAAACAACATTAACACCTTCCGATAGTAATTATTTTCGTCATCGAAAATACAAGTTATATCGTTAAGTTTTAATAGAGATTCTATCAACGTGTTGTGATTTTCTACACATCTGTACATATATGAGGAACAACCATAAAAATAATATTTTATCTCTCGCATCCAGATTCCAGACTCTCCGGGACAGACTTTGAGTCATGGACTAACTGGCGAAAATTACGCTTCATCCATATTAATACGTTACTTGTGATATAAATGGTCTGTTGCGCAAATTGAGACGAATGCCACAGAATGAACAAGGACTAAGAGACGAGCTGATTAATAGTCAAAACACAAATAATTCTCAGCACGAAAAATCCCGAAAGTATAAATTACAAGCAACACTTATCCCCAACAGCACACGCGGTCCAGAGACGAGGGAATCAAATATCCCGCGCACGACTCGGCCTCATCCCGAAAAACTTTTTCGGTAATCCTTGTCGCGGCTTTCCACAGCCCGGGATATTATTTCACCGAAATGAGGGAAAAATATTTTCCTGGTAAATACGTAAGCGTGTTCGGGGAGGGGGACTGCATAACAGCGAAACACGGAATAGAAAATGGCGGCCAATCTCGCATAAAACGGCACGCGGAATTATCATACAATCACTCCATTATAGGATTAATATTGAAAATTACCAGAAGGTGCTACATTTTTATTACAGTACTAGCCGTACACGTAATTAAAGTATTATTTATTAATTGATACGAAGTAAAAAGTCTGTCGAAATTTAGGGAGCATAAATTAACGGTTCGCGTCTAAGCTAAGCCCTGCTCTGACAATGTGTAGTAGTATACTTTTGACGGGCCAAGGAGAAGAGGTGGTGGCTATGTCGGTTAGTTGCTGTCCGAGATTCGAGTCTTTCTCCATCCGTGCAATTTCGTTTTTTAGCAGTGAATTCCAGGAAGTTAAGGAGTTACGGGACTGACAGACAACGAAATTATTTTATTTAGATTAGATGAAGGGTCGAAGTTAGCTAATAAAATAAATGAAATTATAAATCGCGTATTTTTTTTTCTGCAAGGTATACATACATTTGTTTTATTTTGGACTGTGTTTAAAGCCAAAGCTATTCAGGATTGCGTAACAATCAGAATCTAAGAATATAGAATTATGTAGTTGTGGCACACGAAAAATTGATCTTAGATGCCGATTTTCACGAAATTCATAAAAGTGCAAAATACATCGAAATCTAAGGATTTTATAATCTTGATATTCTGGTTAATCAGGAGTTGCCCTATCAGCCCTCCAAGGGATGACAAGGGGTTTCGGGACAGCTGTATACTCGTATATACATACATATACACCTGCCAAAAAGAATTTGGATAAAACGACAACATGTGAGATTCACTTCGACAATAATATTTCGATTGTGTTTTTCCACAGATTGATATTCATGAACTTAATTGCAGATTGAATATCAAAGCACGTTACTAATCACATTCAGATCGTAGTAGATGCGACGAACAAAAATAAGGGATGAATTTACCTTGCAAAATCGGATATTTCTCAAAGCTCGAAACAATGACAACACGCCTCACTCTCTAACGGCTGACTCTGACTGGGGTATGTACAAAACCCCGTAATTTATACCCCGAATAAAGGTGATTCACTCCTGGAAAATCAGGGAATTTTCTCGGCGTCATGGGGTAGTAAACGTGGAAATCCCGGTACATTCTCGCGACGAAGACAGGATAATGGATTAATTTTCTTTAAAAGCCTGAATTTGTATAAAGGGGAGAATTCAACAAACTTCTGACTATGAATTACTGCAAACCCAATAAAACATTAGACGTGCGCGACAAAATCCATACTAATGATAAAAGACGATCCTTTTTTATCTCCATTTCCAGCTAAAGCTTTTTTATCTCCATTTGCAAGCTAAACTTTTGCCTGTTGAAAAAATATTATCGTTATTTTATGTAATATACAAAAAAAGATCCTACTCGTGGGAATCTTCTCGGGAACGCCAAGTATTGAAACATGAAACTAATATGGTTATTTCTGATCGTATTTATAAATTTTTAATTAATATAATAACGATTAACTAGTAAATCAATACTAATTCGTAAACATAAAATAACATTAGTTAAATATATAAAAAAATGGCAAATTTAATTCAACCCCCCCCCCCCACCCATCCACATGAATGCACGAACTGTAATTTAAAAATTCCAGAATTTAACCATCACGCAGTTTCTCCGAAGGGGTAGGCAGATAAAGATAGCCATTTTCTTCTATCGTGCAAGCTTTTGCTTCGGCAACTTTTATACATCTTCTCGTACATATTCAACGGTTTTTTGCCGTATCTGAACGAGTCAGGTCTCTCGCGGGCGCCCTCTATTCCTGCTGCGTTCAACATTCGCCTCATATATTTTCTTAGCCATCCTTTCCACACAATCAAACCTCCTCAGGGAACCTTTCTTTATTATATCTACCACGCTGCAGACAGCAGAATTTGTTCTGTTCTGGTTAATCCCAATCCGGAGATGCGACCCCGGATAATCGAGATGTGTTGTACGATGTTGTAAATGTATTCACATATACTCGCTTTTGGCTCTTTGCCGACGATAATAAGATTCTTAAAATAATTAACACTACCCAAGACTGCCTACTCCTTCAATCTGATATTGACTCCTTTGACAATCGGTGTAAAGTAAACGGCCTAGAACTTAACATAAACAAATGTAAAATAATGTAATTTTATACATCAAGAACGCCTATTTCCTTTGACTACAAAATAGAAAATATAAAATTGGATGTAGTCAAGTCTATCAAGGACCTCGGAGTTATTCTAGACTATATACTTATATTTAGCGAACAAATAGATTATGTGATAAATAAATCTTAAAAACTCTTAGGAGATCTGTGATTTGATCTCGCTTCTGAACCTGTAAACCAAATAAGTCACATCGAATCCGTGCAACATCGTTTCTTAAGAAAAGTCGCATGGATGATGGACTTGGATAGAGGAGACTACCGTATAGTGAAATAGAGTCAATGTAAAAAAGTTATAACCTTCAAAAACGTAGAGAAAACACTAACTTAATCACCATATACAAAATATTAAATGGCCACACTGATATGCCTGCGTTACTGGGCCAAATAAAATTCAATATCCCTTTCCGTAGACTCAGAAATAATGTGTAATAAAAGAAGTGTTGTTCCTTAGCCATCATAGAACCAATTATGGATTCCATGCTCCCATGTCACGGTTATGTCGTCTTATAAATTCAAGACAAGATCTGGATTTGGTGTAAGTCTGTCCAGATTCAAACAATCCCTGATTTGACCTTGCTTTTCTTTTAAATTGCTATAACTTTTATTCTCTTGTATTTTATGTTGTTCATGTTATGTAATATATTTTATTGGACTATGTCCGTTAATTTCAATAAATAATAAAAAATAAAAAATTTTGCACAAAATTGTAATACAGGGTTAGCATGCATAAAAGGTGACCCACATTGGCAAAATACCCGAATGAATTATTGAGATTGAAAGGATAATTCGTATATCTCTATCTACTTGGCCAAAGTGTCAAAATAAAAGGAGATAAAATTGGAAGACAAATAAAGAAATAATAATAACTAATAATAACCAGCGGGCATTTGTTGCTCGCCATGTATAACGCTATGACGCGACACGAGACATCCACAATTAGCGCACGTGCTCGCGGGCTCAAAGGCAACTCTCGCAAGCCACGCCTCCTGCTACCAATACACGTGTACGAGAGGCGCCGTTGTCTTACGTTACCGTAGCGCAGAAAACAAAGTTCCTGAACCTGAAACACCGATCCATTTCGTGAACCAGAACCGTTAACTTGCAACCATGCTTGAACGAATTAATTCATTCGTTCGTGTACAGTGCTTTTGGTTGGGAATTACTAGAAAAGTCATAACACCCTTGAACGGCATGAAAAAATGTACCATCTCGTACTTACCTACTGTACATTTACATTTTAAATCAAAGCAATCGAGTATGATGTGCAAGCAGTAATATTAAAAGAAAATATCGATTTTATACAAATAAGTTCGATTATGAAAGTGCAAATGGACAAAGTATTGTAATGTAAACATTACATTGTCTTCAAACTTGCATACCTAATAAGTTAGTAAATAATTCAAGGAGCTGCGATAATTTGCGTTTCCTTATCATGCTTGGATTTACATGCTAAACTAAAAGTGCTATAATCACAAACGGCCATTTTTTTCGTAAATAAATATTTTTTTATATGTATAAAAGAAGAGTAATACGAAAATTATGATCGTAAAAATACCGAATTTCCGAACCGATCTTACCTTTCACGCCATCTGCTCGATAAAATACAAAGCTTTTATAAATTTTGTTTTCTCACCACGCAGATTCTGTTTATCCTTGATATACAGCTATCTCGAGCACTGCCGATATTGAAAATATGAATCCTACCGGAAATCGCGTGCCTGACTGTATCAATTTGATTGAGTCAAGATCGTAATAAAAATAATAAGAATGTTTGAGAAATACATGGTAATTACAACTCTCAAAATACCATATAAGTATGTAATTCCGTGCGTGAATTGCGTGTAATGTTTCGTAACGGAATTGTCCTCTTATCGACGAGATCATGTGACTTGTAAACATTAAAGCATTACGTCACATTATATCATTCAGTTTCAGCGTCATTAGGAGCGTAAAATTGACAGCGAGCAGACCGGCATCAATGGAAAAATAATTTATCTAGTATCTATATATCAATTATTATGGCACATCGTGGTACAATAACACACGACCGACAAGGACGAAAGGTAAATGACCTCGACACCACATAATGAATACGAAAGATTTTTTACTAGGTATCTATAAAAAAATAACAAAATATTTACGTAAAAAATAAATTTAACAAAACGTAATAAATACCTTTAAATACAGTACTTACACAATAATATTATATTATATGTATAAAAATAATACACAGTGCATATTTCAATGTGATATCAGCATTAATTTATTCACAATCAAGAAAAACGAAATGCGATACATAACTAATTCAAATATCTATCATAAAATTAATTTAAGTGATAAATTATTTCTTCATTCAACATTATAATTATTAAAATACAGATGATTTCGTAATACAACAATAACAAGTCATAACCCCTAAATATTTATCAGATATCGCGATAAAACAGGGCCCATGTTATAAGGAATACGTGTGAAAACTTTAATTTAAAATCCTTGACCTCTAATTTTCTTATCAAAAGACGTTTTATAAATTACTCTTGACCTAAAAAAGATATACCACTTACCTTTCGCGTATTATCATCTGCAATAGCATTCCCTGGTAGAAGCCATCTTTCATATGAACAGTCTCGTACATTTGTCTTGCCAAATTTCACTCATCAATACACAACGACGAAGAAATAGAGGAATTCTTTCACAAAACAATACATAATATTATCGAATTGGCGGCCATCATTTTATTTTTTGTTTCACCGAACTGTCATTACGAAGGGCGAAACTCAAAGACGATAAGGTTATTGCCATCTATGGAAAGTAAGGCATACTAAAATGTGCGACATCTCACGGAATACAAGCGAAACATTTATTATGCGTAATGGAGACTTGAACGATAAAAAGAAGCTTATTTAATAAATCAAAAGATGTAATGATAAAAAGACTTTGTTTTTTTCACGTGTTATATCCCCGCTACCATTTTAATATTTTTGCATTCCAATTTAAATCATTTCGTTTATGAATATCTATCGTGTCCAGCTTAAGCAATCAGATAGAAGGACGTGTATAGTTTTACTTTGTCCCAAAGTTGAAACTTGAGCTGAAGATAAGAGGACGACTTTTTACCCTTTAGTCTGTTCATTCCTTCAGGGCCATCTGTTTTACATTAACACCATAGCAGCCCCTTCGAAACAAAAGATGCTAGTATGATTTTAGAAACAAAAGACTTAAGATATAAGTAATAAGAACGGGCGGAAGCCCAATCACCGTGTTTCTTATTTTTGCTCTGTAAAGTTCTTCTGAAAATAATGTATTAATTCTCCTGTAGAAGTGTTTAACTGAATAAAACCCTTTTAAATACTGATATACCTATGCGGGAAATTTAATTCACGGAATTCTTATTATATCCTCGCTACCAATTTGATATTTAGCCTTTCAAATTAGATTATATCGATATAGATCCCTATCGTACTTAGATTAATAATAAAGGTCAGTGAATAGATATTTAACATTAAGTCCCTAGATTGAAGTATTTTATGTGAATACAAACAGAAATCTTTACTCTTTAGCCTGTTCAGCCCTTCAGGTTGATGAAGTCACAAAATTGTTTCATTAACATCATAGCAATATAATAACAGTCCAATCGAAACAAGGAATGTTAATATTAATTAAGAAATAATGGATTTAGAATATAAGTAGTATGAGGAGATGGAATTACTGTGTTCTCGATTTTTGTCCTGTAAAATTCTTCCTAAATTAATGTATTCTTTAAGTTATTCTTGAAGTAAATTCCTTTTAAATATGCAATGCACCTGTGTGGGAAATTTAGTTTACTAATTGAAATTTGTGTCGAGTTTCCTGTTTTCTTGGAATTTCGGGATTATGTAGTTTGATGTGGCCACCAGAAGATGTCTCTAAAATGTATTTTTGAAGTCTCATTAAAATAAAGTGAAAATGAAAATCTAATGAAAACTTTATTTATGAAACTACAAATATGTTGACAATCTACTAAAATACCATTAATATATTCTATGTTTCTTTGTAAAAAAACGCAAACAAATATATACCCAATAATTTAATAGCAATCAGATCGAGATTTTTTTAATGTTTTTAAAAGATTATTTATTTATACCTACAAAACTCAATGTCTGTCTGTCTGTTCTCTATACAGATTTGCACCGTTTGTTCGATTCGACTCAAATTTTCTATACTTATGCTTTAGGACCCGGCGGGTAACATAGGCGACATTTCCCCCCTCCACTTTTACCCCTTCCCAACCCCCTGATATATTTTCAATGCAAATCTGTACCGTTCGACCGATCGAACTCAAAATTTGCAAACTTATTCTTTAGGATCCGGCGGGTAACATAGGTGACATTTTCCCTCTCCCCTTTTACCCCTCACTCACCCCCTGATATATTTTCAATGCAAATCTGTACCGTTCAACCAATCGGACTCAAAATTTGAAAACTTTTTTTTTAGGGCTAGGTGGGCAATAAAGGCGACATTTACACACCCCCTCCCCGAGATATATTTTCTTTACAAATCTACACCGTTGGATCGATCTGACTCAAATTTTGCACACGTATTTTTAGGGACCCGATGGGTAATATAGATGGTGACATTTCCACCCTTCAACCATGCCCCCCCTCCCTCTGACATATTTTGTTTGCAAATCTGTACCGTTCGTCCGATCTGACTGAAATTTTGCGTACTTATTCTTAAGGACGAATCGGGTAATATAGGCGACATTTCCCCTACCCCCTTTTATCCACCCCCTTCCCAAGATTTATTTTCTGTTCAAATCAACACCGCTTGACCGATTGGACCCAAATTTTGCATACGTATTCCCGACGGAAAAAATAGTCCACATTTCTTCCCTGGATATACCTATATCTATTCCAGCCTTGATGAGGCTTTGCAAAACACTGGAACCTTTGTTTTCCCCCACGATTTTATTTTAAACTTAATCCTTAACCCGCACACCGCCGGGTACGAAGAGCTAGTATTATTATAAAGATATGACTTTTTAAAAATAATCAATTACTTTTTCAGATTCAAAGCTCCCTTTATTATATTCATTTTTATTTTTTTATTATTTTTTAACAAACAGACCGTTAACAGGTCATTATTGACCCTAGTAGGTGGTCCTATAGTGACATTAGAGTACAACATATCAATATTTTTTTAATATTTTGAATTATGATATAATTTCACAATACACTTTTTATGATAAATTAAAAAAAATAATGACTCACTGATAAAATAAAATGTAAATAATATTCAGAACAAATATAACAAAAAATGCAATTTAGGAATGAGTTTTTGAATAACATACTTACACAATACACTTTTTATGATAAATAAATAATTCTTAATGATATAATGAATTGTAAATAATATTCAGAACATGAAGACTATCACAAATCAATAAATATAATTGAACGATTACTAGAGTGCCATCAGAATAAATTGGCGTGCGAGGGAGGGCGTCCCTGTCGCGAAACAGAAGTTGCCAGGGTGTAAATTTCTTACACAATACATAATATACAGTGACCGGTGTCGGAGCCTTTAATAGAAATTGGGTCGGGCAACACCAATTAAACAAACCAATATTAGCGGCCCCTCTATCTAGAGTTCTGTCAAACGGTAATATTGGTCCATTATTTGCTTTTTCAGCTTCGCAAAACTTTAATACTTCAAGGGCAATTGTTCTAGCACCACCCCGGACTGTTTTGGACACAATAATTCAGTGTATATTGGAAATCTAGATGTCACAGCTCACGCGCTAATAAGAGTTTGAACTGAATGACAGGCGAGGGGTTACCGCCGGGTGCGGGCGGGGCGGGTTTTAGTTCCAAAGTCGCCACACGCCAATTTACGTTGGTCAAGCTCAGATTAACTAGATTACGGCGAGTGCACGGGTTCCAAGGAAGGTCAACTGTGACGAGCATGTATTACACGCTTGAGCGACCGTCAAACAAGTTTATCAATATTTTACTTTTGAACTGCGCCTTTGTCAAAAAGAGCATCAATATAAAGATTACCGACTCTGGATGATATCTCATTATAGTAATTGATATTTCTAGATAGAGGAGAGAAATAGCCTTTTTTTATTGACTATTTTGTAGAGAGTCACAAGGTCTGTATTTTTTTCCTTTTTTCTAGATTAGATGAGAATTTTCTAGTGTCTTGTCATATGTATCCAGTGAATCACTTAGGCCTTGTCGATATGTCGAATATTTAAGGAATTCTCTTTGGATTTTTTCTACTCTATTGTTGTTGATATTGTAATTGGGTGACCGATTGGTGAGAATTGGCACTGAAGTACCGGAAAATTCTTTCGTTGTTTTTAGAACAAAACCATGAGTTTTGGATGTTCGTTTTGCGATATCATCTACGAGTAGGTACCTACACGGTGGTTAAATTCAAGGGGGTAGTCAAAGATGTTTCCCAGTTCAATAAAGTATGGAATTTAGTGTTGTCCTGTTGATGCTGTATAAAATTGATATAGGTCTATGTTTTTTGGTGAAGGATATTAACTTTTATGTAGTAAGAGTCTGAGTAAAAGAAGAAAATGTATGACAATAGGTAATTATGCTGGTTGCATGATGCATGATGTGTCATCATCAGCCCTAATGATGGACCCTGCAATGGGATCCGTAACGTCGGGCAGAAAGGTCGTAAAAATACGACATAATACCCCAGAAGGCACAAACCAGAAGATGCTGAGTGGCCGTGAAAACTTAAAAACATTCTTAAGTGCTTAGGTAGTTACATAATTAATTCCAACCGATTTTGATGTAATTTATCATTAAATAATTAAAACCTTCATTATTATTTTATAAAGATTTTAAAATGATTAACTTAGAAATTAAATTAACTAAATAATTAATTTTATGTATTTGAACTTTGACACAATTTCTTAGAAGTGCCTTAAATATCATATACCTATCTTTATTTCACGGATATAATTGATTGATTTAAAGACTGGATAGCGATTTTAATTGCTTATTTGATATTTATGTGTCAAGAACTTGATATATCCGGAGTGAAGTAAGTAATCAACACAATTTTCCTTCTACAAGTCTTAAAGCATGTTTGAGAATCGAATTGCATCATAATAGTATTGCTATTTTTTAATAGTACAATTTCAATGATTTACCGAGAAGGTATTATTTTTTTCATAGAGAACAAAAGAAAACTGTGCTAAGATACCGATGAAATTTTAAATTGCGTCATAAGAGTGTACGCAAACGGTTTAACTGTATAAAAACATTATATATTATATATATATATATATATAATATTTAATATTTTATATATATATAAAAAAAAATAATATTT
The DNA here is from genome assembly GCA_016648135.1 of Agrypnia vestita. Taxonomy (NCBI): domain Eukaryota; kingdom Metazoa; phylum Arthropoda; class Insecta; order Trichoptera; family Phryganeidae; genus Agrypnia; species Agrypnia vestita. The sequence continues at coordinate 27,933 of JADDOH010002921.1, forward strand.
TATATATATATAAAAAAAAAAATTACAAAATTTTAAAGCTCAGTAGAGCCCTCAAGATGACAAATAATTCTATTTTTTTTACCTTTTTCGCAATCTGTGTAAAATTACACAAATTTTGATACCTCTTGCGATTGTGTAGCTCAAAATTTTTTTTTTCTCGTACATGGGCGGGACACCCTAATGCACAGTTGCTGTGTATCATTTAATTTTCCAATAAAAATTTATAACTTTAACAGATAAATAATAAAAATATATTATGACGTTTAGTTGTTTTCCATTTTGTATGCATACTCGTACATAAAGAATCTTTATAAAAACGATCGCCCTCGCCGTCGTTGTTTTAGTGTTTAACAAATTCCCGTGATGTTAGAGGACATTTAAGATAAGCTAAGTGATTGTGGAAATGTTCCCGACGATGCGGGCAAAGGGTGAAGGCAGGCAATAACAGCCTCTGGTATGCGCAAAAGGATTCCACAAAGTATATTGCTTACCTGAGATGAAGTCAGTCTCAAATAAAGCGGGTTTTTTCGGGCGTCTCGGGAAAATACTCGTTATCTCAAACAGAATTATACTCTCAAAACGTATTCCTGTACGTATATATATATATGACTTAAACTTTGTGTCAAAGTGATTGAAGATATGTTCCGTTTACAGTAATATAGGTATGTTGACATCAGTAATGAATGTATTACTATTTATAATGAGAATACATTTAATTGGGAAGATACAATTTTATAGAACATTTTCCAAAATATTTAAAACCAATTAGATAAATTAAAATCGGCGAAAGCCGGGCCTGCTGCGCGGCCCATAGTGGCCGCTGCGCAACCTGTAGTGGCCATTGGTATTTACAAATGGCTATCGTCCACTGCCTACTGCTAGGCCCTGCGTGCAGTTATGGTGGCGTTTTGTGATCAATTCAAGTTATTTTCTTAAGTGGAAAGAGGTCTACATATCACTTAAATGTAATTCGTTATAAGTGTTTGAAAGACTGAAAAATTAGAAACGATGTTTTATTTATATAAATAAATAGTTAGAATACGGCCGATAGTCATACATTTAACAATCGGTGGTATATATGTGCGAATTAACTGAAATTTTGGACTACAAAAGACACAAAAACTTAACCTAGAAACAGTAAGCCCTATGCATAAAGTAGCGCGTGTGTTTTAACCTCACAATTTAGGTCAGGTAGCATGTGTGTTTTAGCCTCACAATTTACGAACGAATATGAAACTGCCAAACGGCGGATAATATGTCAAAATTCAATTTCAAAATGACTTGCCAGGAGTAAAAATAGAATTGATTGAAGAAAATGTGGTATTTCGTTATTTTTAATCAATAAATATCATCTTCGTATTAAATAACGCATATAATATTTCTACAATTAAATTATATCTAAATGTATTTTTAAAGTGATCTGTAAAACTCAAAAAATCAATCTTTTTAATGTACTCTAAAATGTTTTTTTTAACTGGCAACAGAAATCATCCACTAACAACATCATCATTTTTAGCGTAATTAATATATAGGTATATACAGGGTTATTTGGAAAACATTAATAACCTCGCAGGACTATATTCCTGCCATGATTATGAGTAGAAAATGTTCAAGCTATTATAACCTAATATCAATAGTTAAGGAGATATGCGACATCAAAGTTTGCATTTTTTTTTCTATATTTCTGACTTATTTTTTATAAAACGTTGGACTATCATTAATATTTATCGTATTTTATATAGTATAGATATAATATATATAGATCTAGATAGATATATATATATACATTTCAATTTATTTCTTTAATAATACATTACAAACATTAATTTTAAATTGTACATATTATTAATACCTTAGTACCTTTAATTAATATTTAACCTTTAACAATTAATTATTATAAAAGTTATTACTTTCATTTCATTCTAAATATACAGAGAGAACTCTCGTCAAAGTCATAGCAGAATTACGCTTCGGAAAACTCATCCGGAGAAATGGAGGAAATCAATATCCAAAGTGATATTGTTCGGCATAATATACCGCTATGCTGAACATTAGTACATAATCATTGGCAGATTAGTCCTGTAGAGGATGCAAAATAATCTATTTAGACACAAAATTACACATCTGCAAAATAATCTATATTGACGCTATTTAAGTAATTATGAGAACATACAAACCAAAGACCGTAAAAATTCTTTTGTACCAGGCATACGTCAAGAGTAGAATAGGATATTTGATACCCTTCTGGGGAACCGGAAACAAAACTATCCTAAACAGACTCCATCGACAACAAAACAAAATACTAAAAATGGTCTATGATATGAAATACCGGACACCAACTGAAACTGTATACCGTATAACACAACAATTAAACGTCGAAAGCATTACAAAAATCGAAACACTTAAAATCATTCACAGACTAGCAATTGGCGAAATACAAGACGAAGACACAAAATTACACAAAATACACGAAAAACACCAACACAACACTAGAACGGCTCAAAACTACACTTCGCCAAAACAAAAACAGGACAATCCCGACTAATTTGCAACGGATTAAAACTATACAATGACCTACCACATCAGACCAAACAACTGATCACTGACGAATTCAAAACAGATGTGACAAAAATGCTAAAATATAATAATAATATAATTTGTATCTAAATTATATTATAATTATATTCCAATAGTGAATCATGTAAAAATGTTGTCCATAAACCTTTTAAGTTTCTATTATATTTTAAATAAAAAAAAAAACAAAAAGCTTCGCATAATTTCAAGATTATCTATCGATCATCACTCGCACTCTCTCTGAGATATTTCAGAAATTTCATTTAGACTTTTAGATCGAGCCACTCTCAGGTCTACTTCTAACCAAGAAGTTTTAAAGGGTTTTCAGTACATGGGTATTTCTGAAAACCCTGACAGTACGCAGAACAAATTCTAACATTTTGAATGCATTTACCACTGATCGCCTCTCCGTGGCCGTGAAATGTCAGGATGCTCAGAAATCTAATGCCTAGATCCTTAATATTCGACGTGTGTGTCAGTCTTTTTCGGGAAAAAGAATATAAGTTAAATAAATGTGAACCTTATGGTATATACAATTGTATATACGATTGTATAAACTCTTAGATGTGAACAATAAAATATTTTTTTTGTGTTCCTGGAGTAGTACATTACTGGAAGTGACATCAAATTATTTAATAATTTACCATTTTATATAAGTATTTGTTACTTTTTAAGTATTTTTTAATTTTATGAGATATGAACGTTTCAATAAATAAGGTCTGATTATATATGAGTATTAAATATGAAGTGGACTATTTTAGAAGATTCTTCTGATTAAAAGATTACTCCAACTACTTCCCAACGTCAGAGAGTCAAACAAATAAAAGGTGGGAGGAGGGTCAGTAGTGGGGGAGAGAAAAATTTGGTAAAATGTAAAAAAGTATAGAAAAAACACATACATATGTAAGCATACATCTCTACAAAACACATATATCGTCATGATCGTAGAAAAATGACGGATGTGCAAAAAATTCCATATTGACTTTTTTGGATCGTTAAAAAGTGATAAAAAGAAGGCATCTATTGGTATATAAAAAGTGTATTTTTTTTCATTAATTTAACCGTCGTTATACAATGTCGGTATAGCGACGGTTTCTGATTTGCGATCGCAGAACAATGCAGCATGTGTAAAATGTCGTTGTACTGCGCTGACTATATTTGAGGTGTGAAAGGTATCAACTTTAAATAACTAATCCAAGTTTCAAAGGAAAATCTTTTGTAGTTATCGAGCTACGGCATAAAGTGTAAATAAAACTTCAAACGGCTCTCCTGCAAACTTGAGAAAAATCACATGCGTCGTTGTTCTACGAATGTGGAGGTTTACGAATTTATACACTGTAAAGGTAGATTAATGGCTGAGTAGGTACCCGAGAGTATCAAAATCATGGATTAATGAACTGAAGAGATCCATGACGTGGGATTTTGTGTTGAACGTATTTGACGACCGATATTTAAAATAATTTTCCCTTAATTTCGTCTTATAGGCTCAATGCGTCCGTAAAAAATAGTATGCTTAAACTATTACAAATCTAAATATAATGATTTCGTTGTCTGTCTGTCCGTAACTTGCTGGAATTGCAACTTTAGATTGTTAGAGTGTGACACGCAATCAGCGCGCAATACTCACTGGCTCAAACAATACGCAAGGGTCGCCCCACCAAATTCCACTGCCTTGATATTATTATTTTATTATATTTAATTTTAGGTTTTTTCGAATAAAGTCAATTTAAAAAACAAATGGTTTTCTATTCATGAACTTTCTTCTTCAAAATCCTGCAATTATTATGCCCCGTGATTTTTTCACTGGTGTACCGGTCAGTTCGCTATAATTTTTTACATCATACATACATGGTATTACAGCAATGTATGCTACATATTCAAATGTAATATCTATGTATTTGTGATACAAATACATTTGTGATACAAAAAGTTTCTACATTACTTGTACCGACAGGGAATGCCGTGCCACGAGTTTTTTTAGAGTGAAATGCACATCGTTCTGTAGTACCATCACAAATGGTCCCCTTTTCACCACCAATTCGCCCGCAGAACAGAACGAAAATAAATCACTACAGTTCCCAAACATCCAGTGTTATACAATTTGATCATCGCAAAAATTGTTCTCTGAATCGCAAGGGATTGGAAAAACATTAAGAGACCGGTATTCATTTATGAACTGTCCGCATAAATATAAAAACATTGGCTACCCAAAAGGTATATTTCTTTATTTTTATGGGTTTAAAAGTAGGTATTAACGCGACTGATACATTTTGCAGTGCAAACAAACTAATAATATCTATAACTGTTGTAATAAAATTGCTTGAGGGGTTTTACTATTTTGGGCTATCAAAAAAACACATTAAAATTCTTATATTTTTTGACATGATTGTTACACATGTAAAATGTGTTTTACCTCTATTGTTTACGGAATACATTGGTTAATATTTTTAATTTACAAATTATTTTTAAAATTTCAAAATGGCGGAGTTATGTCCTGCAAAAGTCCTACTCCGCGACGGGTGTAGCTAGCTGGTGGATCTACAAAATCATGTCTGAATGAAAATTTTAATTATTTTATTTTCAAATCATGTCACCTGCAGTATATCTAAAATTTTTTTTTGTTCAAAGAGAACAGGATGAATATGTTCGTGATAAAGAAATGGGGTATTTTATCAAAAATGTTATTAGTAAGATATGTGCAAAATTTTAACACAATCGGCTTAATATTTTTCGAAATATTTTATCCACTAGTCTAAAAAGAGGAGTTTCGAGAAAAACGCATAAGAAAAAAGAAATTCTTTAAAAAATCCATCAACCTAGTTTTGACTACCACGATAGTTTGGAATCACTACGACCATGTTCATATTTTTATTTAAGTTCAAATCTGTAGGATTAAGGACAATAACACTTTAAAAAGTCTAAGGTGGTGTATCCCTTAAGTAGAGAAAGCAGATAGGAATTAATAAATAAAAAAGTGAACAAATGAGGAAGAAACATTTAATTGGTATCTATAGAATAACAAAAATATTATTTCTATCACGTAATCACCCGCGAAATTCATTCTTAAGGCCACGTTTATCGACTCGGACTACACGAGTTTCCAGTTGTTTCTACTGACAAAGCGCGTGTTAATATTTCATCTGTGTGATAATTCGTTTCATTATACAGTATCCATAGCCGACGCGTGCACTGGAACTAACATCTAATTACCTATTATGGTATTATACAAACGTGATATACGAGAAAAGACATATTATGGCATTATATAAACGCAATATAGTTGAAAGCTTGGGCAGGTTTGTGGTTTTATAACAGGCATTTTCATCCTAAATTCGCAAAGCGAGAGAAATTGTAAATAATTAAATATTATTTAACGCAATCAAATTATTTCGTTTAATGTGTTAATGATTTGGAGATATTTTTTCAGCGTTTGAAAAATAATATCACAGTGTTCAGAAATACTCAATCGTCTTTAGCGGCCTCCTGGGATTTGGAAGTTCATGACCGCAATCGTTACATCCATCCCTCGACATCAGCGTCATTTTCCAGGCTGCTGGGCACTCGCCTGACTCTTGTTAGGCTGTCATCCTTCTTTTACGTCTACGTTTTGGTCAGAAACAAAGAGAACATCAAATAAAAATTTATTATATAGCCTGTTGTATTTTTTTTTACGGCAGTGATATGAGAAATGAAAGGTATACATTTTGTAACATAATTCGTAATTCGGAATCCAGAAAAGTATATAAAAAATGCAACTTATGTATCATCATAAAATTTTATTTTTTACAATAATTACTGTGTAAAAAAAGTTACTAGCAAATTGTATCGGTAAAGTAATCTTTATGTATAAAGTTGTTCAAATAAAGTCATCTTAGTGTAGTTTGAAAAATAATAAAATTAAATTTCATACTGTGATAAAGTTTTTTGTTAAAAAATATCTGACGGCGACGAAACTTTTCGAGTAAATAACCCAACACAATATTCATCTCATTAAAAATTTCCTTGGCAGCTGTTCATAAGACGGATGTAGCTATACACCACAGCAATATTTTAAGATATTTTACCGATATTTATAAAGGTATCAGTTTGCAAACTGTTCAAGTATATATACGTGTCTTTTCTAATAAATATTAGATAATCAAGACGTGGTAGAATCTGACTTAAAAACTAGTGAATTAACAGCTTCACCTGTAACTGTTTTGAAATAATACGTTTTACGTTCTTCCAGAGGCTAGATATGAGGGGTAGGTACTAACGGATATTCGACGTCACGAAAAAAATACAAAATTTCAAATGCTCACTATCTAAAACCTATAAGCATATACAACTATACGTACATACGCGTAGTTGGACGGAGAAAGAATTTCGAGTGAGGGGAGATGTGGCGAAGATGGCGGACCTAAGGGCCGTCAGCGCTGCGTTCAACGATTCAAGGCTGATTGCGCGTGCAATACGAGTTATGGAAGATGGAAGCGAGCAGTATCTTGTTTTGTAGCTAGGGCACGCTCTCCGGTAGTTTTGGCAAATATTATTATATACATTTGTAATTAAAATGATTCAAGAATTGGTCCGTGAACATTTCGAAGATGCCTGCAAGAATTACGGTGCGAAATATCGCGACTGACGAAATGCAAAAAAAGACAAATAGCTGAGTATGTGAAGATTTATGTATGGCCACCTAAGTCAGCAGCTGAACGACGACAGCCTGGAGCCCGGTTGAAAGTCACTCGCTAGGGTGCACTTGTCATTTCTAATACTTTTCCTATCATCGCCCCATACGCGCAGCTCATGAATTCTATAATTGAAGGCGTCCCTATAAAAAGGGTCTGTATAGTATACTAGGTCACAAAGTATTTTATTATTTTAAAATGGTCTATATAATAGTATGCACCATTTGCGGCATTATTTTTTCATGATATGAACTCAATCTTGCCGAAATTCGGTCCCAAAAGTTGGCTAACGTGAAAAAGGGGTCTTTATTCATATGGTAATAATAAATATGACAGATGCCAATAGTTCGAAGATGTCACTTGGATTGCTTAACAACATGAACAAACAAAGAAAATTTAATGCCCCTAATTGGCGAGTGAATATTAGAAAACAACAATGAAAATGAAATTCTGGTTATTTATTTCACTAAGTGTTTTTTCTCTCTCCTGTAATATTTTGTTTTTGCATATAGACCGTTTTTATATGCACGCCTTCAACTATAGAAACTTTTACTAACAATAACGAAACAAAGTATGTTGACCTTATTTATGGTGAACCTAACTATAGGTAAATACTTAGTATGGAACTTGATAATTAAACTAAGACAAAAAAAAAATTGAATATATTTATGATATATTACAGGAATATTTTAAGAATTCTAATTATTATGTATTTACATATCAATCACGTACCATGAATTACCACCTATGTCAAAAAGTATTTTCGCACAAAACATGAATAATATTCGCAAATATATATAATTAATTAATAAATCATTCATCCCTCTTGGAAATGGTTTGTGCTCAGTGCCGTACACTCTTAGGCCAGGACATTGATTGTGCTGCTGATACAGATGCTGAAAAATAAAGATAGGCTACATTATTACTAGAGGAGGAGGAGGAGGAACAGAAATTCTCTTTCAAAAGCGTTTTTGTACCTGTGTGAGGTAAATTCCGTTCTAGAAAATATGAACGTTATTTTTATTATTATTAGGGATTTATTCACGTTATTGGCGCTGTTTTGCAACAATTCTGTTTACGCAAAGACGTGTATTAAAAAAACCGCGAAGAAGGAAAGACATGGGTATGTATTGCGCTTACTTGGTATACGTTTGTGAAATATTGCACGAAACTCATGCACAGATTTATTTTTCATGCTAGTTGATTTCAGTGAATATATTTACAAGCAAACTTAACAATTATTTAAAATCAAATTAATTAATCAATTAGAAAGACATACAGAAAAATCTAATCCACGAAAAAATATTTTGGCTACTACCGGGATTCGAACCCGGGTCGCCTCCTTTCCGGGGCCGGTGCTCTGACTACTAATCTATAGGAGCCTTGTAGATTCCGTGAATATATCGACCTTATATGTAATTCTCATTTTCATTAATTGATTAATTTTTATTCTTGTCCATAGAGTAATCCACTTTTTTGATACGGTAGTTCAAATTACTTTGTAATACTACCGCTAGATGGACGCCAGAATTAAACAATTAATTCATTTTATTTCATTAAAATCGACTGTATCAAATGTGTCCAAATAAAAATTAATCAATTAATACAAATGAGAATTATATATAAGGTCGATATATTTACGGTCGATAAATCTATAAGGCTCCTAAAGCTTAGTGGTCAGAGCACCGGCCCCGGAAAGGAGGTGACCCGGGTTCGAATCCCGGTAGTAGCCATAATATTTTTCCGTGGATTAGATTTTTCTCTATGTCTTTCTAATTTATTAATTAATTTGGTTTTAAAAACTTCACAGAACTTTGTTCTGAAAAATTACAACTTCACAAATATTAATGTATTCTTGAATTTAACAAATATTTGCGGTGCACGCTTAGTACATATTATTATAGGAAATAAATATTTAATTTAATTTCCCAGAAATTATTGTTAGGCGGATGTGCCTACATTTGATTACACGGAGTGCACGCCCCTGGTTGTGGTATTATCTGCATGCGGTCAGTTCAGCTGCTGTGTTTGTTTAGCCGACGAGCGCGAATGCTTACATATTACCTACATACATGAATTATTAAATAAGGTTAAATAAATAAACACATCGAACAAAATTTCATTATGAAACCAAATTTGAATACAGGATGCAGCTCTCTGTTATACCGACATGTTGCATAATACAAACAATGCATAATACAAACTATTGGATAATACATTCAATGCATTGGAGATAGCTTTCAGAATACTCATTGGCTGTGTACAAGCGATTATCGCCCTAGTGAAAGAAGGTACGCGCTCGTGTGTAGGAACTTCCATTTTTACATTAGTGAGATTTAGCGGCTAAATTTGTTAGAATTATTCTTTTGCTTTTAAAATAAATAAATAAATAAAAGAATAAAGACAATACTCATTTTATAGAACTCGATTGTCAATCAACACTAAAAAAATCAAACACGCTTTTATTTTTTGTTTCTTCTATGACTTATTTTTTTCCAAATAAATGGACGATTGTTTCAGCTATCTAGAAATGTAAAAAAGGTGGTGAAATTATATACAAAAAAGATTAAATTATTGCATTTTATTATTATTGCATAAGAACATGGTCCTACGGGTTAGACAACAGATCAGACATCTGAAAATCAGTATCTCTCGATATAATTGAATGTTTTGATTACACAATTAACGATAATTGACGCTTAAATAAAAAGTATTAAATAAAATATTACACTTTAAAGTTTCGAAAATTGTACCATACACTTTGAATGTTAGTCACTAGTCCAAGGATCATAGAAAAAGGCATACAGGAAAAAAGCACATACCAAAAAAAAAAATATTATGCAATATTAATTTCGATTTTTGTTTAAAAAATATTTTTTAAAAAATAAAAATTCATAATAGAAAAAATCCAAAAAATCATCAAATAATTAATAATAATGTAATAATAATAATGAGTTTATTCCCGTGTAACTACTAAAATTACAAATATAATGAAAAATCTGTTTACCTAATGTATTTTATTTTCAACATATTGTTTTAGATGGTATATAGAAAGAAACAGTATAAAAAAATGATACCTCTATATTAAAATAACACTATATAAAACATATAGAGATATCATTACCAACTGTGAAATCTATGTATACTATGTCGTGGGAAGGACTGTAGATGGCTATAGCAAAGTCGATTCGCATATGTGAAAGAAACTGATTTCAAACATATACCTACTTATACAACATTCCAAAATTTGATAATGTGTGGATGTTCTTATGGTGGAATTGGTGACAATTGCATTGTGTAAAGTGATCACCCAAACCAGCTCATACAGGTTATAAGCCCTGGACCAGCTTGTAAGGATAGTTTTGTCTCTATGAGACTTCAATGATTTATCTTATTTAATAAAAATTAGGGTCCTGAAAAGTGGAAACACAACAACCGCATAAATAAATGTATTAAGTATTATAATATGTTTAGTAGTCGTTTAAAAATATGAAATGATATTAGAAAATTTGAAGAATATTATTGTACAGAAATATTTACATGTGAATGTGTAGAGTTCTTTCCGTTTAAGAAAGACATTCGAATTACCGTACCAGGTAAATTGTTTCGTTATGTTGGTGTTCATACCCACACAACCAACACGACAAAGCAATGTGCGGCGTAAGCACGGCTTATACGTACTAATTCGATTGTCTTTCTCAAATGGAAAGAGGTCTACCGTGCATGTGAAATATGTAATATGTAATTGTAATTAAGTTATTAAATTAATGAAAATATGTAATTAAGAAAATGAGGTAATAAAGAATATTATTTTCTTTTCTTTATCGTGGTGTTACTTTGTTTTTAATAATTCCATAAAATTATGTAAAAAATATATCAATTTCAAGCAACATGATATCGTTCGCACGAATTAATGTGAAATTTTAGGGTAAGCCCAATCGATGTCACCAAGGACATTCTCCCTAGACGAATCTTTAGTACCTCATCAGACTGCTGGATGCTGCTCACATTGCAAAACCTGCCAGGCCTTGTTAAGCTGTACCTCGTAATGAGAAGGGAAATGTGATTACGACTTAACGACGGCTCGGCCCGGCACGCTCTGGGCGAGATGTAAGAGGATGGCTTAATTCTAATTTCCTCAATGGGGCGGACCTACATAAAACATTCGCCCGGCCGAGCCTTCCTCGAATTTCTTTTGTGGTGCTGAGAGAAGGAGTAATACAAGATTAGTCGGTAAACAAGATAAGCCACGCGGAATAATTATTCTGCACGCACGTGCGGTATTGCATTCACTCGTAGTTGATTTACTTAATATTTATTTTTACTCCCTTTATATTATTAACTCGTGTCGTCTGCTTGCTCGCCGTCAAAAAAACTTTGGATCGATTTTTAACGCTTTTCCCGTGATCCAATCGAGCTGAAACTTTGCAAGCAGACTCGTGGCGACGATCAAGAAGGTCTATCAAATTTTTGTTAAAAAATAATAATAATTATAGTATAATTTTGGATTTTTCAAATTTTTAATGATTTTTTCATACAAGTTGTATGGAGATTATACGCATATGGTAGACACGAAACCCGAAAATGAGAAAGGGAGTATTGTAAAAACTTGGTTTTTATCGATTACTTTTTTTAACCCTCAAATTATTAACATGTCGACGATTTACCCTGATAATATCCTAGTGCGACATCAGCATAATGTAAAACCATTTTATGACAACTAGAGGAATAATGTAGCTTATTCGTGTAGTGGTTAAGATGCTCGCCTAGTGATCTATTGGTCGTTGGTTCACTGTTTTTCGATAAAATCATAATCCTTAGTCTAAAAGGAACTTTTAGACTAAGGATTATGATATTAAAGTCACTTTCGTGACCACTTATTTTCTATTTGACAGTGATTTGTCTAATGCATTTGAGTTTATTTTTAATTAAATATTTCATACGACAAATTCACTTTACATTATATACATAGATATTTAATTTATTTCTTTTGATAAATTGTTAAATCTTGAATAAATTTTTCATCACTGAAATATTTATAACTGTTTTTTTTATTGATTCGTGCTGCCAGTATTTGATTGATCCCTATACAATAAAGGACATAGAAATATATTGATATTTACAACTGTTCATGTAAATATCAATATATTTCTCTATAACTAAAAAAAGTCGTGAAAAAAGACTATAGAAAAATACATAAATTTAAGGTATAAATTTACTTAATAATATTATTATTATATTTTACTTTAGGTATAATGTTTGTTTTAAAAACCATTTTACTTTTTTTGTTGGACGAGGTCTAATTTTTGTTATACATAGTTTTTATAACCTACACTTTATGTATTTATTGCAGATCTTTATAAGGTTACTAAATTTTTCAAATATTTATTTTGGGGAGTCTTATAATGTTTTATGTTATTTCCTATTGACATTCATATGCCACATATCAACATCTTTCCATCAAATAACTAGGCCTCCGGGAAAACATGTATTTCGGGCCCCTATTCTCTTTCCCTTTCTAACCTTGTTTTATTTTTTTATATTATAATAATCACTAGAAATTTATTATCTTTCTGTATTAAAATTTTCGTATGAATAAAAATAGTTTTTACTACTATTACTGTCCTAAAACAGGATTATCTGGTTGGATGTTGGATTCAACTTCTCTCCGGCGGTATTTATTTTTGTCTATAAAGGTATTAAGTTTTTAATACCTTTATAGACAAGAGAACTGTGGATGAAACATAATATTGTTTCATTTCATCGAACCTTCATATACATTATTTTAAAAAAAAATCTGTAAAAATATAAAATACTAGCTTTTCGTACCCGGCGTTGCACGGGTTAAGGATTAACTTGTAAATAAATTTTTGGGGGGAAACAAAGGTTTGATTCGAATGGTATAGTTTGGTAATGGTTTGATCGGTGAAACGGTACAGATTTGTATCGAAAATATGTCAGGGGGAGGGGAAGGGGTATGAGAATAGGTGGGAAATGATGCCTATGTTACCCGCCGGGTCCCAAAGCACAAGTATGCAAAATTTAAATCGAATCGGACAAACGGTGTGGATTTGTATAGAAAACAGACAGACAGACAGACATTGAGTTTTATAGGTATAGATTATCTTAATTTTCACCTTTTTTTAAAATTCAAATACCTACCAACATTACGGTGTTACGTTTCTTGACTAACCGAGAGTTCACCATTATAATAATTATTTAACTAATACATCAAAGCTGCGCTAAATATTCCTGAATTTATGAGTTATCGTTCCTGAACCAAGTAACACTACTTTTGACGGAGTTCGAAAATTGTTATCTATGATTCGCGGCGCTTACAACTCTAGTCATTTCTATGGTGGATATATATTGTGCGGTGGTGTTGCGTTCGGTGACGTTTTTTCGGACGCCCGTATTTTGGTGAGTTTGTAAATACTAATTTTCGTTTCCAAAATAGAGATCAGTAGGTATATTTGCTATAGAAAGTCCTTTTCATTCCATGGATCCTTTTGTTTTTTTATTAATCATAAAATTCTTACGACGTTCTACTTCTACGATACGCTATGTAACAATAATTAAAATCTGTAATATTTATATTCATGTAAATTCGGTAAAATGTAACATTTATCTACTTGGATTATCATTGAGCTGATATATTGGTAAGGTATACTACTCTTTGACACTGTCTCCAGTTGCGACCTCGTGCTATTTTGTTTTGGTTTGTTTCATGTGTGACAGCGCACATATGGCGATAAAATCTATTAAGGAATATAGGAATGCAATCAGATGTAAATCATTGAATCCCGAAGACAGCATTCAGAACTGTATTTAACTTTTAATTGAATTTTTCACGAATCGGAAGGCAGATTATGATCACTCCACATCACATGTGGGGAAAGCAATATCTAAAAAATTAAAAACAAAATTTGAATGCAGGCACCATGGATTACTAATTTAAAATGTACTGAATTCTAGATTTTATATATCTATGCCTTCCAAAATTATGTTATCTTTAAATTAATAAATAGGCTATGTTTCCTATAAAATCACGAATTCAGAAGAATTAGTAATCCTCGATGACTGCATTAATTTTTTTTGAAAAATGCTGCCTTTGCTTATTATACCCCGCATATATTTTTTTTTTATGTTACAATTTTATATTTTTCATGATATTTTAAGGGTTCATTGTAAAATGTTGGGAATAATTATTCTTTGGCATTTGTAAGAGTAATTCTTTAATGTATAAATTATAAATGTTGTGAACACACGAGTTTGTAATTTTGCAAATCCAATGGCAAAAGTCATTTAAAATTGCGAACATACGAGTAAATAATTCAGGATCACTTGTAAAACTGAAACACTCATTGTAAAGTAAAGCAGGTTAGCAAAGCCACCCTTGAGAATAGCATTATGTTGATATTTCTTTTGTAGCACAAAGCAACCCTTTGTGTCAAGTCCCATGCATTACGCTCACACAGTGAAAGAGTGGCCATAGTTTGTGGCCTTTAATTGTATTAGTTTTTTTAAAAATATTTTGTATTTAGCCTTTAGGCATTCGTATCAAATATAAAATTTCTATATTAGATCCAGGTTCTCGTACCCATGTAAATGTACATAGTATGGTGTTTGGTACCATGGGATCTAGAATAACGATTTATCATTGGTACTCAATTATGTGACAGATTCCCTGGGTACCAATATATTAATTATTTCTCTTGTTTTTTGTGTTTTATCTACTATTAGAGTTATGCAGTCTTAAATCGCAAATTTAATGGTGGGAATAATAAGACATTGTAAATTTCATAAAAAAATTTTTTTAAATACAACAATAGACTACGTGCCCCAAATACTGTAGCGAAATACATCACAATATTATATTAAAAAACACGCTTTTATAAAAAAATGAGATTTTAAAAAACTGCCATGTCTCATCACAGTACACGCATAGACAATGAAATCAAAAGCATGGGTGGGGGGTATTAGCAATTTTGATAATCGAATAGAATTGTGATGAGAATAGATTTACGTAGTGATGCGAGTGTACCTACAGCTTATTTAATGCGAGCTATCATTGGGGTGTGAGAAAAGGCGGCCCATGCTTTTGATTTTATTAATATACGTGTAAATTATGATCCCTCTTAGTACTGTGAATGTTAAAAATTAATTTCAGTTTTTTAGTATTTTCTTAAAAAGCATATTTATTGAAAATTTTATTTTATTTTCTGCGTTTTACACATTGAATCTTGTAATTATTTCGAATTGCTTCGAAGACATTGCTTCTTTTTCGAATGCTTATAACGTCAACGTCATTTTTATAATATTACTAGCTGTTTGTACCCGGTGTACGGGTTGCACGGATTAAGGATTAAGTTGAAAATAAATTTGTGGAGGAAAATAAATTTTGTAAATAGTTTGATTCGAACGGTATAGATTTGCATCGAAAGTATATCAGGTGGAACCGAAAGGGTAAAAGAATAGGGGGGAAATATCACCTATGTTACCTACCCGCCAGGTTCTAAAGAATAAGTTTCCAAATTTTGAGTCCGATCGGTCGAACGGTAGAGATTTTCATAGAAAATAAATAAGGGGGAGGGGAAAGGGTAAAATAATAGGGGGGAGAAAGTTACCTATGTTACCCGCCAGGTCCTAAGCTTAAGAATGCAAAATTTTAATCGAATCGGACACACGGTGTAGATTTGTATAGAGAACAGATAGACAGACATTGAGTTTTTTAGGTATACACCGACACCGACACGAGATCACCGACATGTGAAATTTTAGATAAAATTACGAGTCAGTATTTGAATTTTACTGATTTTGTAAAATTAATGAATAATTATTGTATTGTTATCCGAAATACCTCTTTTTGACAAATTTCAGAGCGATTTTTGGCCAGCGAGCGGGTCAAATATTGATTGAAACATTTTGTGATGAAGTGAAACTAAATTAATAATTAGGATAATTAATAATTAAGATGTATTGTGAACTGGGCGAATAAAATAAAAAATTAAAATACAAATATTTTTAATGAATAAAGCATCTAAAATATACTGCTTTTGCTATTTTGCTAAGCTATTTGGAAATATTAAAAGTGTTTGAAAGGTACTACTTACCGTAACAGAGACCGAAGTGCTTACTAAAATTAACGGGTTTTGAATTCATATGAGGGAAATATGAAAATGAAAAATGAAAAACCTTTTACAGTTTTCCTTCCCTGCGTGAATGTTAATTACTTGCATTCGTTTATTCCTACAGCTGAGGCGCAGGCGTCAAGTTTCCGCACAGTTTGATATTAACATAAACCGACTAACGTACATACATACACAGTACTACGTACCTAGTACTAACGATCGTAAATAACATACACATATTTAACTATGTACATATCTGCATTATGGTGCAATAGAATAAATAATATAGATCGTGGCGAAGTCACGCATTTCTCTCATTATATTTTCATAATTATATGGTGCATATTACTTTTGAATAAATGAAAACATTTGGCTCAAAATATTTTTTTATACAACTTTTAGATCGTAATTATTTATTCGAAATTTTTAAAAAGATGATTAATATTAAGACACGTATTTTTATAATTCATCAGCATCATTATGTTTGTCTTCTTGTATCCATGTCCTAGGAAGGTTGGGATTTGTTTTGATTTGTTTCATTTGTATCCCACCGCCGCGAATCCCTAGAATTATAATGTATTTTGGTCATATATAATGTGTATCTTGTAATAACTAAATTGAGACTTATCTATGTGTAGAAATATTGGCTCCATTTCGAGAATCTCGCTTATGTTAGTTCTTTTCACTCAGTTCGATAAAATTTCTCCCGCTACTCTACTAAGTTAACACATTTCGGCTGTCTGAAGTCTTGATCTATCTCAGATTCAAACAGTCGGTAATAATATAACATAACATATCTATTTCGTACATTAAGGTTCTTCACAATGTATTTACATCATACTATCACGAGACGCGGCTGTGAAGGGCAAATGAAAACACTTAAACATTTCAAACTTTTATTTATTACGCAAAAAGTCATTTCTCGCTCACCGGCAGGTACTTCTTTTATTTACAATCGCTTGTATATAAACAACGCGAAGTCCACTTCTTGGCCGTAGATAATATCGCTGGTTAAACGTGACTTACACTGAATTACGCACAGCGGTGCTTGTTGCACTTATGCCTGACCCAGATGCATCAGAACTTCCGATTCTAATGTAAAAAGTAGAGAGTGCTGTAAAATCATCGATTACGTATAATTCTTTTCGATTGAATATATCGAATATACTCTCTTGACAATATATTGAATAGAATCTCTTGACAATACATTGATTATTTAGTAGATGTACTTACCAAGAAACTAAAAATGTAATTAATCTAATGATATTTTTTTCACACATAAATAAAAGGAAAATTATCTTTATTGACATTCACCGTGTTTACATACAAAGAGCTTTTTTCTTATTTAAAATTGGCGGAAACCCAAAGTTTCCAAATGTTCAGTGATTTGGCCGTAGTCCAACATCTATCTGTTGCTTCCTTGAACGGGGTAGATTCGTTTCACATGTTAAGTGGGCAATAATAAAGAAGGTTATCTTCAATTAATACATTTTCATTTCTTAAATGGATTAGGTACATCTATTAAAAAAAATTAAAACCCTATTTATTACCAGAAAATATTTAATAGTGACTGTAAAATGATAAATTTCTTTGAAAATTGAATTATTTAAAATAAATTTCGGATTGCCTTACTATACTTATGTTATGAATATACTTGAATAAGCAACAATATTATCTACAATTAATATGTATAATTTATAATCCATGTATCTAATCCTATCAATGTTAATAAATTTTAAAATAAATTAATATATTACATTGAAGTGAAGTGTTTCTTTCTATTGTCATTTAAGTACAAAAAATTCAAAATTTTACATTTTTTCCGGATTTAGTAACTTATTTTTATAATAATTTTGTATCTTATATGAACTAAACATTGTACATATATTTAAAGTACATAAGAATCATAAAAGATTTTCTTTGCTGTCTTTAATAAAGAAAAACAGTAACAATACATCATTCTAGTAAAAATAAAACCTTGGGGTGTCCATATGCATTTATGAATTTTTTTTTGCTTCGTGGAAAACATTTTATAATTTAACTAGCTGTTCATTAGGGTGGAGTGAAAATGTAAGGAGAATATTTTTTTTCTATTTTTGTAATAGAATAGTGGTAAAAAGTTGCCTATGGATGATTAAATGAAGTATGTTAAATAAAATTTAACATATTATAATGGTTTGAGGTGCCCCAGAACAAAATAATTTTTATGAAAAGTATTATTTCGTCTATTTTTAACAGCCTCAATAAGATGTATAAAAACCTTAATAATCTGTTGGAATGGTATTTTTCATGTTATTTGAAACACATATTTTTATGTAATTATAAAAAAACATATACAATTTAGGGTTTATGGTGCCCCAAAGCCTCTTAAATCAAAAATAAATCAAGAAATTTGCAAATTAAACGCGATTCATATTCATGAAAAATTTATTAAAAATTGTTATAAAATAGGCAAATTAATTAGAAAATTCACGTTTGGTATTATAAAAAGGCATCATCTGACGTGATGACAGTCTGGCCCTGATAAAACCATCACGTTTTTCTTCTCCACATACAGCACCTGAAGCTACAGTTACGAGCTTGATGCAACGCTCCACGGCTTGAGTTTGACAGGAAAAGAGTGCTATATTATTTTTCGATCTAAGAACACTTTCTACAATTTCTTTTACAGCTTCATTAGATAAACTTTTAGTTTGATTATCGTGCCAAACAATGATATCGGTATAATGGGAAGCATTGAAATTAAATGATGGAACTTTGAATTTTCGGATTCCTGTGACTTTCTCCGACCTTGCTTTCAGAATACGTTGGCAGGCCAGTTGCCGTTTCACTTTGTTGTCATCTGCAAGCATGGCTATAAGAACATTTTCTGGAAATATAAATATCCATTTCTTTGTATAACTGGATCAATCACTTTTTTCAAACTATCTTTTAAATAGCGACTACAATTAATTGTAAACCACAAATGCTATGCTCCATTTACACACGAAGGATTGCATTTGATTTGAAACCACGTTCGCCCATAAACTTTCATCACAAAATTGGCTAATATAAGAAGATTCTCTACCGAATCAGTCTTTGTGACATATAATCGTAAGATCCTGTTCGCAGTCGTTAGCCACCTGGAATGGTTCAGTGAACCGGGTTCTCTATTTGCCAGGTCAAAAGGGAAAATACCAGTGCTAATGGCAGTCATTATGTCAAGTAGATATGTTTGATCGGTGCTTAGATCTTTAGTGATAACAGGAAGCGGCGTGGGTATAGCGGCAAATTTCACAACTGGCTTTTTTTCACATTGTTGCAGTTCAGATCCTATTGGCCCTGAAAAACATCGAGGTCCTGTAGTTTGACCATCCAAATGTAACAAAAGGTGTCGTAATGGTAATTCATTCGAATGAAGGGTACAGATAAACCATTGTAACGATTTATTTACCTCTTCCTCTAACAGTCTAATGACACAACCTTTAGATCCAGTATTTACTACCGTACTACTACAGATAACGCACTCAAGTCAACCGATTTAATATTTAAATATTTTATAATACTATCTTTGATGTCCTAGCTGTTCCTGTCTGGACCGTGATATGACCAAAGAAAACACTTCCTGGTTCTGATACAATGACGTAATGATCTTCTATTTGCCGTTTTCTATACCATTTATCTCCTTTCTTGACTGTTACCAACGTTTTGTCTTTTCTACTATAAAGTAAAGACCAGGCATTGGTTGATTGCGGCTCAAGTCTTGTAAAGCAGATCTTTTCTTTGCTCTTTCCCGTCGAACCGTCGAACGATCTATCATACTACTTTGGTCACTTGGCCAACGTCTTTCAGGACAGCAGAAGCTATAATAGCGGCAGACCTATCAGAAACTCCAGTACGATCGCAGGCAAGAGCTAAAGATGGGAGATTTATACGCATCTGTTTAGGAGGCGGCTCAGCAATATCTTGTATCTGTTCTTGGTTAGGTGAAGGCGCCGGTAAAGGTAAATTATCAGAAAAGCTACTGCTGCTGCTAGTGTTGCTGCTACTAAGCTTGAGAATGAGAACAAGAAGGTTTTTCATAATTTTGTTGCTGTTTCAAATGAGATGACTCAATTTCTTTTCGTTCTTGTTTTCTCTCTATTTTTTTTTGTTGAGGTTACATCAATGCCTCCGATAATCATTTTTCTCGTAGTCCTCTAATCTATTTAGAAATTAATTTCCTCTTTCGGAATACAACTGCTTTTTTCACACGTATAATAAATTAGCATCAAAAATATATCAAGGGGAGGGGAAAGGTTAAAAGATTTAGAGGGAAATGTCACCATCTGGTCCTATTTAATACGTTTCCAATATTTGCGGGAAAGGGGTATAAAAATAGGGGGGAAATGTTGCCTATGTTACCTACCGAGTCCTAAAGAATAAGTTTCCAAATTTTGAGTCCGATCGCTCAAACGGTACAGATTGCATCGAAAATATGTCAAGGGGAGGGGAAGAGGTAAAAGAATAGAGGGAAAACGTTGCCTATGTTACCCGCCGAGTCCTAAAGAATAAGTTTCCAAATTTTGAGTCCGATCGGTAAAACAGTACAGATTTGCATTGAAAATATGTCATGGGGAGGGGAAGGGGTATGAGAATAGGGGGGAAATATCGGGGGAAATATCCTAAAGAATAAGTTTCCAAATTTTGAATCCGATCGGTCAAACGGTACAGATTTGCATCGAAAATATGTCAGTGGGAGGGGAAGGGATATGAGAATAGGGGGAAATATCGCCTATGTTAGCCACTGAGTCCAAAAAAATAAGTTTCCTAATTTTGATTCCGATCGTTCAAACGGTGCAGATTTGCATCTAAAATATGTCAGGGGGAGGGGAAGAGGTATGAGAATAGGGGGGAAATATCGTCTATGTTACTCACCGAGTCCTAAAGAAAAAGTTTCCACATTTTGAGTCCGATCGGTCAAACGCTACAGATTTGCATCGAAAATATGTCAGGTGGAGGGGAAGGGGTATGAGAATAGGGGGGAAATGTTACCTATGTTACCCGCCGGGTCCCAAAGCATAAATATGCAAAATTTCAATCGAATCGGACAAAAGGTGTGGATTTGTATAGAGAACAGACAGACAGTCGACAGACAGACAGACAGACAGACAGACAGACAGACAGACATACATTGAGTTTTATAGGTATAGATAGATCTGTTGCATTAATCCTAATCCTAAACAATAAAGGTTTTGTTATTGTGCATTTTGAAACTATCAAAATATTTCAATTTTAGAATACAATTGAAAATACTTTGTCGCTTCTTAATCTTCTGCATGCGTCTGCAGCCATATCAAGCCCTTATTGGCAAAATATTGTACGCATAAAAATTTCATTTTACATGTTTTTTTAAAAATGTTTCCCTATTTATAAAATTTTAATCAAAATTATAACTATAGTTTATTGATTTGGCGATTCGTTCGTTTCAAGTACGTAATTTGTTTTAACGGGTAGATTTCCAACAGATAATGCCAGCCCAGAACACAGCTTTTGGTTTTCTTGACATAAATACCGCTTTTCGGATTCAATACTTCTGAATGCTAAAAGATATTCGTTCTTCCATATTGTTTTCCGTATTCTCGCTTTTCAGAGGTAAATAAATACAAAATTCCAGTATATCTATATATATTCCGATTATAATAGTAAGCAGTAGGAGCTCTAATCATGGAAACGGTGAAAAACTCAATAACAAGGCAATTGTGTTGCAAACACTTGAGACACAACGGAATATTAATAGTTTTTACCTGAATAGAAACGGAATGTTTAAGATATTTTTATTCAATAAAAATTTGAAATAAAGCTAATTAAAATTTCTCTTAAAGTGTTAAAAATCTTACCAAACGTATAATAGCCCTCGGCACCAAAATATAAATTTCCGGGCAGCCGCCATTGGTTAGCGGAATTGGATCGACTTTTTACTTGTGGCAGAATCAAGGTATGTGTAGGAGTGGTTGTGATGGAAATTATGGAAACTATAACTTAGTAAGATTAATTAACAATGTATACAATTTAACGTACAAAATATGTTTAGATATACGTAATACAGATTTAGGTATCTAAAGATCATAATAAGTTATTACATTTAAGATCACAGATAAGTTAAGTGCAGAAATATTATAGATTTTCAAAGAATAATATTCCAGAGATATTATATAATAATTATTTAATATGCTAATATAATAATTAATATAATAATAATAATATAATAATTATACGAATTCTTGTGAAAGTTAAAAAGGAATCAGTTATTAACGCAACAATTACGCGATCTTGCAATCTGCATATTTTACATTCAACAACTTGTATTTGATTGATAAATGCCCTCATAAGGCGAAACGCGGCTCAGAAAATTGAAAAGTAGAACTTAAAAATCAATTTTGACAATTTTTGAGTTTAAAGAAGTTTTTACAATTTAAAGTGTTTTTATTCCCATTAAGATTATGGAGTTCTATAAACTTACATATTTAGTAAAATTCGAAATCAACTACAAATAGTAATGCCTTGAAATATCACATATGTGGGGTATAAAAGCAAAGGCAGCAGTATCCAAAAAATTAAAAAAAATTATTTAATGCAGTCACCGAGGATTATTAATTTAAAATGTATTGAATTCTAGATTTTACTCGTATGTGTAAATAAATGTGTAAATTTATAGGCCTTGTTTCCTATAAAATCTCGAATTCAGCATATTATAAATTAGTAATTATTGTATTAATTTTTTTGTTGTTGTTTATTTCTATTTCATTGAATATAAAAATATTGGTTGGACTATACCTATCTCACAAGAAATATCTGTGTTGAGACATTGTGTTCTCGATGACTGCATTATATAATTTTTTTTATATTGCTGTCTTTGCTTTTATACCCCACGTATTATGATTTTTGAAAAATCAAGACTATTTTCTGTCTGAATTTTTTTTTGTTTGTTTAGAGTTTTGATAGGTAGTCAATATTTTTTTCAATATTTCTGCATTATTTACTAAAATTTTTTTTTCTTGTCTTACTCTAAAACTAGAGGCTCGAAATTTTGATTATCTTCCTAGAAGGGAGCTCAATTTTGGGTGGATTCTGGAATCATGCAAGTGCCCCTATTAGTCGGCTGGTGATGTTCCCGTTGGAGAGTCCTCTGCTTGGCCACGGCGCGCTTTTGAGATGAAGAAGTGGCAGCAAGAAGCTTGGAGGACGTGCCTCGTCACCGGATGAGGATTTGTGCCCCGGGTTGGCGCGGAGATCAAGTGGGGTGAGGGGAAGCGTCGGGACTACGTGGAAAATGAATTTTTATAAAATTTCTTTGCATGCTTAATATATGACCACGAACGTCTGTTCGTAAGACCGTCTGTATACTGCGCTTAAACTTAATTTGATTACCCAGATATACAGAACCACATATTTCTTCAAAATTAATTGTCTTTAGCATTTTTGAAAAGACGTGTAAATTTATCCGCTATCCGGCGATATTACGTAGATTACTCAAATGTATATATTTTTAAAATTTAAAATTTAAATTGTTTATTTTTATTTTTTAACTCCACAACAGGCTATCACGCTCTATAACTATGGCCAAAAATATTACAAAAATACTCAGGTTTTAAAGAATAAGGCCCTTAACTTATAATTATCTCTCCCCTCGCGTATATTAAAGACACGTTTATAATGCTGTTAAAGTTTTTATTCTTGCATAATTAACCGCTTGGTAAACACGACGTATTTTTTACGATCGCCTTTTTCTTCTTCTTTAAGTGTCCCGTCGGTCCCCTCGACGCGACGTTGACGATCACCCGAAAGAAACCATCATTCCATTCGCAGCAGTTCCTCGACTCTCCTTATCCCTGTCTATTCTCGGACATTTCTGAGCCAGGAATACGATATATATACATATCGTATATGTACGTTCTCTTCTCTGCGACCTTCAATCTTGCCTTCAACATCCAACTGAGGTTGGATATATTTTTCCCCTTTCATTATATGACCAAAATACGATGTCTTACGAAACTTTATTGTTGTGAACAATTCTCTGTGTACATGGGCTCTGTGTGAGACTTCAGTGCTAGTTATCATGTCGGTCCAGAATATCCTCGTCATCCTCTCTTTCTGGTGCTGTTAACAATTACATCATATATTTTTCTTACCATCCTTTCCTCATTCATTCGCTCAACTTGTCCAAACCATCGGATTATATTAACTATTTTAAGATCAGTTACTTAGATTCTTTACTCTATCATAAATGGATTTGCCACATATATGTCTAAGTGATCTTATCTCCACCGTAATTCATTCTACTTCCTTTTCTCTTCTGCCAGCTCCAGGTTTCACTCCCGTACATCTTTGCTGGTACCAGAATTCCATTGTGTACCGTCAGTTTTCCATCGGTAGACATATAAGTTTTTAGAATGTTCTTAGGTTTTCACGGCCACTCAGAATATTCTGGTTTGTGTCTTCTAGGGTATTATGGCGTGTTTATAAGACCTTTCCATCAACGTCTGCCGGAAAGGTCGTAAAAACACGTCTTAATACCCCTGAGGACACAAACCAGAAGATAGTTTTAGTTTAAATTTGAAAATGTTGATAAATTATAATAACAATGGAGACGTGAGTTTGCAACAGAGCCACTAAGACGCCTGACATTTGCACGAATTCGTAAGTTTGAAACCCACGGCATCGTATGTGAAGTTCACAAGGGAATATCCGAGAGGCCTCGTACAGTAACTAGTCCTGCTTCCTCGCCTATGGCGTTGCAACAGTTTACACGCTATGCCCGTTCATTTTACCTGGTATGTGTGCACTTTATAGGAATGTGCAATTTCATTTCCAACATCATGGCTCACCACACACTATCACCGATACGTGAGAACTTACCTTCATGAGAGTTTGTTCCTTTATTTGTACCTTTAACTATATTATTATTTTATCTGTCTTATGTTTTTCTGCATTATTATTTTACCTTTTAACTATTATTATTTGTAGGGTTTGAGGAATAAGTGCAGTTGAATTTTCACTACCCTTTCTGATTTTATACCGCTGAAATTTTAACAACAGAGGATCTTATAAGATGTTGTGTATCGTTAAATACCAACCTCGCTTCGAGAAGACATTGAAATGACATACGAAATTATCTCACCAGATACTTTGTCCACCGTTGTTCAAATAGTAACTTACCGTAATCAAGAGTTACCACCCTGCATCGTAATCACTTTGATAACTTTTTGTGTAAATATATCTTTTTGACTTATAAATAAGTAAAAAAATGGGTTAACTTTATCCTTTAATAGCTGTATAAATTTAATATCAAAAAAAATCTGTATATATTAATATACAGCTCTCTGTGTATAAATATGTTAATTATTTATTTGAATTATATTTTTTAATGTTATTTGATAAATTAATATGGGAAGCGTGTTCCTATCAAAATATTCAACCTGAAGCGGCAGTGAAAATCTAATCATCACCCTTATGAGGGTAAAGCACACAGAATTGTACCTCCCGATATAATATGGGACAATGGCTATGTGGGTCGGAGTTTAAGCATTTTACACTTACTCAAAGCTTTTATCGTAATCCTGAGGGAGCGTACTGGGGGCAAATGAGGCATTACGCATCACGGCCACTCGCAGAAGCATTTTCGCTTTGGAGTGGAAAGTTCATATTTGAGGGAAGGTTATTTCAAAATTTCATGAAAGCTTTATCAAGACTCCGGCTACTATTTTAATCCCTTAACAAATAGCTTTGTCAAATGTATAAGAGGTTAATATTTAACCATTTGAATTTTTCAACGATGGAAAAATAAGTATTACGTTAAAAATAATTCAATGGATGAGTTTTTATTTTTTTTTTAAATATGAACAAATTTTGTAATTTTTTTTTATGAATATTGCAATATTTTGGACAAATATATTGTACACTTTACATATGACTTTAGAAATTTAATAAATCATATTTTTGTGATCAGTTCTGTTGTAAAGATCTTACCGATATAGTAATCAGTTTGATTCTCATTATTATTAAATCATTAAATTAAAATTAAAAGTCGTAAAATCTCTTCATTAATTTACTATAAGAAATATTTAAGGAAATACAATATGCCTTGTAAAGTAGGTATATTGAGTAACAACTAAATGCGTGGGTTTCACTTTTGATGCCATGGGAAAAAAAGTTGACACCATGCTTTTCCACTCCTAACAGGCCGCGATCAATAATAGTCTTTTCTGTTTACAAAGACATTTTGTCAATCTCATCGAGTTCATCAATATTTTATTGTTCTAAATCCCTGAAATTTAAATAATCGACAAGAATAGTCGTAAACTTAAATCACTGAAAAAATATGCGTTATGTTTATGATTTCCGCAAGTTTTGTAAATGCGTAAAATTGTTAAATTCTAATTCAACAAAAAATTTAATATCACATATTTAAGCAATAATTTTATCATTAACATAAATCCGCAGATGCTTCCTGCATCATATTAAGTCGGGAGCTTTTCATCCAGACCATATTGTGCGGAAAGTATATATAAGAATATTAAAATGTTTTTCTTGCAGTAAAATCATTCATTATTTATTTAATTAACTTCACCAGATGTTCTCTAAGCAGCCCTTTGTAGATAAACCTCAAGACTGTTTGCTTTTCATGGAGGGTGGAATTAAACTAATTTACAAGAAACTAATGAAAAAAATGAATTTACTCGTACTAGCATCGTCAGTGAAGAAAGAAAAGCTTGAGATCAAAAATACAAAAAAATTATGAATACATTATTTAGTTTTTTTCTCGATGACTTCATATTAAATGAAATATTCTTTCCTTATCATAAGCTTAATTTAGAATTAAGATACGTCTCTAGCTAGATCGTCGAGTATAGTATAGAAAATAGTGCATATTATGTTCCATACGACACTAATCAAAAGAACATTAATCTTTTTAATACATGATCAACAACATGTAACGTACCTACCTGTACACCTAAGCTAAATACCTGACTATAAAGTTTAATAATATAAGTTTTACGAAGAGCCCAAAGCTTGAGACTTTAAGCTACCGAATTAAGCTTTATTACGACTTTTGTGACTTTTAAGCACACACTTTATGCTTTAAGCTTCTAAATAAAAACTTAAGTCGAACTTAGAACTTCGGAAGTATATTTACATGAAAGCTAATATTATTTTTTTTTTTTGTTAAGAATTTATATTTTCAAAATTGGCCAGTCGTGATCTATCTAGTGGCTAGGAAAATTCCCCCTCCGTTGTGTCCGTAGCTATCCAAAATTCTTTTGATATGTGGTGAGATTCGTATTCTTATTAACGCGACTAGACTAATATAGATCGAATTCTTACCTAACTATGGAAATAACAAACGCACGTAACTAATCCGTACTCGACCTTCTAGAAACCGCTCTAGAATTCTACAGTTTCGCCTATATGAGAGATAGCCGATATCGTCCACGTCCGGAGTCGGCCTAAAAGCCAATTATATGCGGAGTAGCCGAGGAATAAACGCTAGTAGCAAAACTCCCCTACATTGTACCGCCGTAACTATAATACCACCGGGGTTAAAATACTGTAATATAAAACAATACAAACGTTGCCAAGTTAACGGCATACGCTAAAGCTTCCGCCCGCTTTGATTATCAACTTCTCATAATAGTAGCTTAGAACAGTGTCAGCACAACCACATGCGGCACCCATTTATGACAGATTTACAAGATATAATAGCATACGTTATATTCAAAACACAAGTAAGAAACCTACCAATAGCGCATCCCACGTTGTCCGATCTGCTCAATCTGTTCATAGTACATAGTAGAGGAAGACAAACATATTTATATTCACAACAACTAGGCGCAACAGAGGCTCAGGGCAAGCTTTGTCTGACATTATCGCAGCCCGAGATTCTAAGGGAATGGAAGATACAGATTTGTAAGTGAAATTTAAGAAGTGTCTAACCACTTCTGTTCAAACGTGGATTCTAGATGCCCCCCCCCCCTGTAGGGGGGAGGGGGATGCGGCCCCAGAGCATCGCCGCATCCGGTGGTTAACTCCTGTTTAGACATAACCTCCCACACTAAGCTGCAGACCAAGATCAAGCCGAGACTCTATTGCTCCTGCTGGAATCCCCCGAAGTCCTCGCTTCCCGGCGACAAACATATCAGGAAGAAATCCCGCGTCTGATATTAAGGTTTGTATATTGTCCCGCGGGGCAGTCAAATTGACTGGTGTATATGATGAGGATCCCACGTTGCGGCTACATGAGCCGGATTATTATGATGTTTACTGCTGATTAAAGGGCTGAATGAACTAACTGGGTGACTGGAAAAGACTCTCCCTTGAGCGCGTCAGTCAGAGCCATGTTAGCATCGCCAAATATAGTTGATGTGATTGATCCCACGGTGTAGTCTTATTGACTAGAGATATTAAATGATGGTAAAACAGCATGATTATTACAGTTGATTGTGAAGTTCCTGATATGTTTCTCGCTGGCCGGGAAGGGAGAACCCCGAAGGTCTCTGTATACAGCAAGTTAGAAAAGGTGGTGAATGATGAGAATGATGATGTTAGTAATGCCATCGTGCTCCTGAATGCGGTCCCGATCATAAAGTTGATTGTTAAACTGCTGACAGATCTCGTTCATTAAAGCGGTCCCGAGCATAAGTATTGATTGTCGAACTGCTACCTGCATCTTATAATTTCTCGTTCATGAGGAACGTCCTATCTCGTCCTTGAGTACGGAGTTATTACATTCACATACATTCATAACCAGGGCCCGAGCTCGTCGCACCAAGGGGACTGAAAAGACGTGAGAGGTTCTTCCCCTTAGATGTTAGAGGGGTAACCGCATCAAGACCTTCAGACCATCCTGTAATTCTTGGCTTTAAAACCCAGTCACAACCGGGTAGATACAGTTAAGATGGCCCTACCTAGTCCCTGACCTAAGGTGTCTCCCCAATCTAATCAGACTCCATAGCCGAGAACGCGCGCTCCGACATTCGACCCTGTCTTGCCACGCGAGTAGATCCAACTTCATCTTTTTCCACAATCGAAATTCTGCCTCCCAAGATCACGGGGCGTGAAAGACGTACGACTCCTCGCCTCCCGACCATGAAGAGACGAACTTCCCCATTCGGTTCTCGTTCATTATCCCATTTATAATCCCCGCGTGCCTAACCTTAAGAGTCTAGCGCCGGTAATAAGATCTCATTATGCTACGTTGGAAGTTAATATTGCACAACCGGGCGAAATACCTATTTTCCGCGAACCTATTCAATTTGTAAAACGCAATAATATGTATTTATATATGTTAGTAAAACGTTTGAAATGCAGAATGCACGTATGATGACCTCGCTTCTATCCTAAAGATAATTAAGATATAATCCCGACGTTACGTCCCGACATCAGTACTAATTTGTTTCCGCGTCCGTTACCGTCGAACTCTGAACCCACGTAATGAAATGAATAGTGACCATGAGACAATGACAAATTATATAGCACGAACATTCCATTTGATACACATAAGAAAACATCAGGAATAAATAATATCAAAGGTTCTTATCTTAGTTCTGTAGTTGGTCTGCTTCTGAGATGGCATCCTGATCCGAAGTAATATAACTCTCCAAAATTGAGCAATTACCAGCGCCTGTGTAGCCCTTCATTTCCCTTGTATATATATTTTAATATCAGCGCCTGTAAAACTGTATTAGATCCTAGAAACAAGAAAACTATTCCCTCTACGCCGAGCACATACAGGACATAAACCCCTTCAAACTAGTTCATCTACGCCGTACAATGATATCACATGCAGACACAAACGATATAATTACAAGTATGCTTGCGTCCCGCCGACTGGACGCCTGTGTTTTCCAATAACAACTTTCCAGTCATGTATTTAACATAACGTCCTCCTTGTGTGTATGTGTGCTTCAATATCTGCCATCCAGTTAATGGTTCCCAAAATAGTGTTTTCCTTGTATATATATTTCAATATCAGCACCTGTAAACCTGTATAGAATCCTAGAAACGAGAAGACTATTCCCTCTACGCCAAGCACATACAGAACATAAGCCCTTTCAAACTAGTTCATCTACGCCGTATAGTGATATCACAAGCAGACATAAACAATACAATTACAAGTATGCTTGCGTTCTCCCCCCCACATTGGTGGAAATATTCGCATTCGTATTCACCGAATAGTAGGCCTGATATTCGTATTCATGAAGGTAGTATTCGTTGCATCAAGGTTATTATATTTACAAGTATGTTCAAGTTCCCCCACCTTGGTGGAAATATTCGCATTCGTATTCACCGAATAGTAGGCCTGATATTCGTATTCGTGGAAGTAGTATTCGTTGCATCAAGGTTATTATATTTACAAGTATGTTCAAGTTCCCCCCCCCACCTTGGTGGAAATATTCGCGTTCGTATTCACCGAATAGTAAGCCTGATATTCGTATTCGTGAAGGTAGTATTCGTTGCATCACTCTCAATAATAAAATCATATAGATAAATAATTACGGTAACTCATAAAAATATGATATTACTTATATTAAACGAACAAAGCAAAACAATCTGTCATATAAGTAAATAACGTGATCACGGAAGACCGAAGGTTAACTACCCCTGAACAAACCGCGAACTGCCCACAATAATGGCAAATGTTGTAGAAACATTTCAAATATCTAATATTGAATGAGTAAAACAATGTCATATGAATAACTATCGCGATTAAGGAATATATATACAATTCGAAACACGTCTTTATAAGAACTTGATAGGAACAAATCGTGTTTTCAACGATTGCCCAATGATACGCAATACAAACATGTAACGAGTTCAAATAAACCACACATTCATGTTTTAATAAAATAAATATAAAATCCAGATGCATTTTTAAAATATATTGTTAGTAGGAAACTTCTCGCACGATTTGAATTTATATCACTCTGACAATCGAGATATTAAAACCACATAAATGAATTATCCCCAAAATAATACAGATCATATAGAAATCCGTGTATTCAATCGCCAGTATAGATAACAAAGCATTCTTTTGCATAAGGATACATCCGCCCTGAAGAATCTCTCGTACATTCCGAACCTCGCGACATTGAATATACATAATTATTCTGAATTTTAAATCCCACAAACAAACACGAAACACCCTTCGTCAGTAAAGTATTCCATTTTAAAGCCTTTATATCTTTGGTAATATATGAATATCAAATTTAAATGATTTTTCATATGAACAGCGACAGAATTACATATTTCATCAGCGTTATGCAATAATTTGAATAACTATCACAGTCGCCATATTACAATTTCTTGTATATTGAATCTGAAGCGCGTATAGTAATAATTATCCCTAGGCCCAAAATACGTGACAAAACAATCCACAACATGTATCTTGTTCAAATAAACCACATAAATACTCCGATCCCAATTATTTCCAAAACAATACAAATCATATAGAAATCCGTGTATTCAATCGCCAGTATAGATAACAAAGCATTATTTTGCATAATTGAAAGTTACACAAGTATTAGGAAAGAACGCCCGCTGGATTATCACGCAAAACTATGAATTATTAAATCTGATGAGCGCTTAGTAATATAAGGTTCCAAATATGATACACACAAAAGGCAATAGGAATAAATAACATTGGAAATGCTTATCTGTTCACTGTTCCAATTCTCTTTGAATTATTATCAACCTCTGGCTTTTTCCTCGATCCAGCCAAATTATCTTACTTCGGACTCTCCTCGACAAAGCCTCCGCCGACCTTCAAGCTGAAAACTCAAGTGCCGCTTTCTAATTTGTAACGCCTAAAAATAGTCCCTATCTCGCGCCATCTTTGATTCCAACTAGCGTGTAAAGGTAAAGTCTAACTCAGAAAGCCTCTGATTCGTCGAATTCGTTCCGCGAATCCACGTTCCTGATTGGCTCGCTTCATCAGAATCATATAACATAAAGCCCGCTTTACACGCCCGCGTGCAGAAATAATAACGCTCGCCCGCACCTACTTATCCGGCAGATAGATATTTTCGTATAATTTTTCAGCAATGTCTATTTGAATAGGCCAATATCGTTACAAACACTCACAAATAAATATTTTTAACACACGTGTACCTGTTTGTTTTGAACAAAATTGAATAGCAGAAAAAATTGTGTTCTTTATTAAAAATATTTTCAAAATTATTATTTTAAAATATGTTTGTGGTTGAACCATTATACAACATTATCTGGATTCCTCGTAATCTTATGTATTTTTATTTACAGAGATGCGAATACGAAATACGCGTCACATCAATATTCTCACTATTTTCAAACTAAGCTAAACGCTTGTGCAAATGAAAATAGGACTAACTTGCTGGAATGAGGCTCGGACCACCGACCACCAGATTAGGCGAGCGTCACGACCACTACACCAAATAGCTACTTGATATCAAGTTTAAATTACACCTCAAAGGATCCGTAATTAATCATGATGGGTTGGTAATTGGTTAATGGGTAGAAGGATGTAATGAGGGTTGAAAGGTGAGAGGTGAAAGATGTACCGTGAAAAATTATTCGATTAGTGAAAATTATGATAATATATTAATAGAATATTTACATACAGGAAGTCAACAAACGTCCTTCCTTGAACAATCCTTTTTTATACATAATTTGTTATTCATAAATCAATGAGGAGAAATCATTAATTTTTTGTTAATAAAGTTTACAGGACTGCCTAATAAAATATGATGAACACACAATTTTGGAACATTTATACTCGTATTGTCTTAAAGAAAACAAAGATTTTGAGTCTACAGAGTGAAATCATCATAATTAATTATAATAATATTGAAGTAAGGGATGAATTTATCTGAGACACAAGATAAAAATGGGCAATGAGAATCAAAAAAATCGCCAAGATGAATAGGAATGAGCTTCTACGACTGCTTTTGGCAAACTTAAACATATTTTTCAAAACAATGAGATCCTAAATAGTTTAAAAAGAAGAGCCTTCACATCGTTCATACTGCCAGTGATGACGTATTCACTGGAGACGAGGACACAAAGAAAAATATAGAAAAGCTCAAATGCACGCAACGATTTATGAAACATTTACTCTTGGTATAAATCTACATATATGATAAAAAATGATGACATGAGGCGCAGAATCAGAGTTATCATGGATCGTATAGTAAAGTTAAAATGGTAATGAGCAAGGCAAGTTGCAAGGCAGGATTCCACAAGATGAAGAATAAGAGAAGGAAGATCTCAAAAGAGATGGGTCAACGGTACAGCC
Organism: Agrypnia vestita; assembly: GCA_016648135.1. Lineage (NCBI taxonomy): Eukaryota > Metazoa > Arthropoda > Insecta > Trichoptera > Phryganeidae > Agrypnia > Agrypnia vestita. The sequence goes on from JADDOH010002921.1 coordinate 61,595, forward strand.
GCTGTAGGGTAAAGAAATTGCTTCAAAAGGTAAACGACAGAGAAGTATGGAAGGGATCGGAAGAGGCCTATAACCAGTAGTGGAGAGACGAAGGCTGAAGAAGAAGAAGAAGAAGCATATTGTTTCTATTGCAAAAATTGATTTAATTTCTGTGTGTACAATAATATCTGAAACACTGATATAAAAACAATAAGATTGATGTTAAGATAATTCATGATAAACAATAAGATTGATGTTAAGATAATTCATGATATTCATGCCTTGGCATGTCATAATACTTTTGCCAGACATGCTTTGACATTAGTCCACTGTCGTACACTGTAATCGTTAGCTGCTGCTATTAGTGTTGCAATTGTCGTGCATCGTGCACCATTCCGACTTACACTTGGTAATTTTAACTTGGCTGGATAAGAATTCTTATACGGATAAGAAGTTAATACTGCTACGGCCAAGCAGTATTATAGTTAAACTAGTTTTAATTCTTCAATGACTTTTCCACCCCTCAATGAGTAAAACCAAAAAAATACAGTTTTTTTTGTTAAAATTGCTAATATTAAAATAGTATTGCTTATATTCCAATTGTTATCGATATAATTATCTGAATAATAACATTATTATTATACTGTTCCCAAATAAATTAATTTTTAGTTTACTAAATTATAGACAATGCCTCTCTCTAAATTCCAGGTTTATATAATACAGTAGCGCATCAAAAAACCAAAGAATTAAATATAATCTAATATATAATCAACTTAATATGCATACGTAGGAGTCGTATATATATTTATTTAATACCAGCGGTCCGTACCCGGGGTTACCCGGGTTAAATATCCAGTTTATAAGTTTATGACTGTATTTTATTTTTGGAACACAATCGAATGATAGATTTTTAATAATCAAGATTCAATTAGGTATAATGAAAAATTTTACACAAAAATTATATATCATTCTTCACTTATATATTTTTCCAATATTTCTCAAATATCAAAGAACTTGTTTTAATAAAGAATATTTATTAAAACAAAAAAGTAAACAATTATGGTAAAAAATGGCTCGATTTCTGTGCCAAGAAAAACATAAAAGGATAAACATAAAAAACATAAACATATGGAAAATATAAAGGGAAAAGGAGAGAAATATCACCTATGTTAAGCGCCGGGTCCTTAAGAATAAGTATGCAAAATTTGTGACAGATCTGTCAAACAGCGTAGATTTGTATAGAGAATAGACAAATAGACGGACATAGATGAAACAAGTCGATATTTATGACCATAATATGAGATAATTGATGCATAAAGTAAAGTAAATAGTACATAAATATATATAAGCAGAAAATAAGTTACATAGTACGCGATAATTAATGCATTTATGTGTGAAAAACAATTTAAAAATAAACTAACAATAAGCAAACAGTTTAAAATTAATATAGTAAGGAAAGAAATTTAATTAATTATGAGGGTTTATTTTAATGTTTTTTTTAAAGGTCTCATATTTTTTTCAATTCTCATTTTAATAGGTAATTCATTAAATCATTTCACACCTCTAAATGTAAACTGATGCTGGGCGGTTGTGGTAGATACTACAGGGATATGCAATTTACCGAGATTTATATTTCTGCTACTTGATACTAGTTGGGTCAGTTCGTTATTATTTTGAAAATTTTTATAGAGTGGTAAAATGCAATTTTGTTTGTAGATAGTATGTAGCGTGGGCACTTGTAATTTATTGAAAAGCTCAGTAGTCGGATAATCATTAGGTTTTTTAAGAATGGTCTTTAAAATTAATTTTTGGGCAACATCTAAAGGTTTTAATGTAGTTTTGAATGCACCATCCTATTTTTTCACTTTTACGTAATTTTTCCAAGATATTTGATAAAAAATATATACCTATGAAACTCAATGTCTGTCTGTCTGTCTGTCTTCTCTGTACAAATCTACACGTTTGTCCGATTCGACTTAAATTTTGCATACTTGTGCTTTAGGACCCGGTGGGTAACTTGGGCCAAGATTTACCCCCCCTATTTACCCCTTTCCCACCCCCTGATATATTTTCAATGCAAATCTGTACCGTTCGACTCAAAATTTGGAAACTTATTGTTTAGGACCCAGCGGGTAACATAGGCGACATTTTTTCCTCTTTCCCTTTTACCCCTTCCTCTCTCCCTGATATATTTTCAATGCAAACCTGTACCGTTCGACCTATCGGACTCAAAATTTTGGTACTTATTCTTAAGGACCCGTCGGGTAACATTTCTCCACTCCCCTTTAACCGTTTCCCCTCCCCCTGATCTATTTTTAATGCAGATCGGTACCGTTCGATCGATCGGACTCAAAATTTGCAAACTTATTCTTTAGAACTAGTCAGGTAATATAGGCAACATTTTCCTTCCACCTCTAACCCATCCTCTCCGCCAGATATATTTTCTGTACAAATCTACACCGCTTCACCGATTGGAACCAAATTTTGCACACATATTCCCTGTGAAAAAATAGGCCATATTTCTTCCCTAGATATCCTATTCTTCCCAGCCTTGATTAAATGGAAACATTGTTTTAATTAGAGGCTTTTGAAAACAATGGAAACTTTGTTTTCTCCTACAAATTTATTTTCAACTTAACCCTTAACTCTTAACCCGTGCAACGCCGGGCACGAATAGCTAGTAAAATATAAATATATAATTGCCAAGAATAGAACTGTCATATCTTTAAGCATAGAACATACAAAAGCTCAAATTTTCCTTATTCTTTCTTTTTTTTGCCTTATATACATATTTACAGGAAATATTTCTTGAAAGAGAATAAAAATAAAATTTTGTACAAGTGGTTTTAATAAATATAATTCTTTTTTCAAAAGAATTTAATTAATAAGAATTACTTTACTTTTTATTTTCATTACATCTTATGTGATATTTTATATATATTACTGTATTATGTGAGCTTGATATCTCCTTATTTCTAGGGAGTCTGGCTTAGCAACAGGCGCGTGTAGTATAGAGTATATAGTGTAGAATATATTGAAGCCTTTTGACTTTTGGGTAAATGAATATTTTGAAAAAAAATCAAAAAATAAAATATTTATCAGAATATTATGATATATTAAAACTTGAATAATATGATAATAATTTTCGTATAAATATTTCGAGATACATCTTTTTTCAAAATATGATCTCAGAGACGTGCTTTGAATCTCCATTTTTCTAGAGATTAGCCCTGGGATTCCGACGCCATCCCACCGATTAGCTTACGACACGGATTTTTTCCTCTCAAAGTCCTCATGAATAATAAAAGATATGTAAAAGAAGAGATATAGCAATTATAGAAGAGGTTTTTAAAATAACCTGTTGTATTATAAAAATAGTTTGACAAATTTTACAATGATGCGCGAGATCACACGTGTACATGTGGATGAAGCTTGTATGTATATATGAAGACGGAGATGTTCTTTTTTGATTGTTGACAGCTTTCCTCCTGGTGTTAGCAAATTAGATTCTTGTTTTACCTTGTTTGATGTTGGTGTCTTCTAGCTGCTAATTTCAGTGGAATCTTAGCAATACCGCGACATTGACATCCATCGTTCACTTATCTATCTCCAGAGCCTGCTGCGCATCATGATATTATACAATTATAATTTGGAATGGTGAACCATATCTCCTTGGTCATGATAATGTAAAGAAAGGACTTATAATACCTTTTTTCAAATGTCGATGTATGATTTAAACTAAAAGGGGGTTACCAGAATGGAACCTTAACGATTCCTGCATTACACGATGCAATTAGCTATCATGGGACAGAAGGAAACGATATTTATCTTGCTGGATTTATAATTACCATTGTTGCTATGATTTTTTGACTACATTTTGATATCTCAGAGTATACCAAGCACGCGTATTTACCTGCTGCCGTCGTATTTCGGTTTTTTCTATGGCTCATTCCGGCTTGCAAAATAACATCTTAGACAAGCGCGGCTAGAGTTGACGATAACATCACAATATATTTACGTAAAAGTCACGCTTCAGTTAATTCACTGCGTGCCCCTGCTTGGCAGAATAGGTTCAATTTTTTTTTAAATAATCGAACAACAAATATTTCTTATATTGGAAAGTAATAATAAAATTCTAGAAAATGACAACTGAATTATAAAATTAATATGAAAAAATGTACATTCACAGCATAAATTGATAAGAAGAATATGATATAATGATATTCAATGAAGATTTTTTATACCATTGTTTTATTGTACTTCGTCAACAAATAAAAAATTAAGACAAGAATTGAATTTAGCCACATACCTCACCAAGCAAAAATAGCAACTAATATTGATACTACAATAGTAGTTGTCGTTTTTGCAGTAGAAATTACGATATGGAGAGCAATTGAATCGTGAAATACAGAAGCTTAAAAGTTATCATTAAATTAAAAATAAATTTTGTTTCTAGTCTTCTTCTTCTTCTTCTACTTCATCTAGGGCTGTATACTGTCATTGCTCGGGGCCTGTTCCTGGGATACAGATGTCCAGCTATCTCGTCATCTTTTATGCAGTCTTCCTGGGAGTCTGGTACCAGACGGCAGCTTCTTCGCTGTTATGCTCACTACTCTCTCAGAACAAGTTCTCTCCGCATGATCTCTCCAGTAACGTCTTCTAGATCTTCCCCATCGGACAATATCTTCGACGTCACAAGTCCTTCGTATTTCGGAATTCCTCACTCGGTCTTGGATTGTCAGTCCCATAACGGAGAGTTCAGTTGTTCTTAGGAGATTTTTAGTTCTGGCAGTGTCAGCCCTTGTCTCAAAATCGTTCGTCATGATTGGACGGACAAAGGTCTTATATACTTTCACTTTGCTCTCCTTGAGCATGTGGTCGTTTCTCCAGACAGTATTTCTCAAGCATCCAGCAACAGTTGCGGCTTTGTTTGCTTGCTCTCTTACTTCTTCGTTGAGGTCGTTACTGCTGGATATCTCGACACCCAAGTACTTGAAGCTCATTACTTGCTCTATTATTTTACCGTCAATTCCAAGCTTGCATCGTACTGGCTATTTTGATGTCACCATGATCTTAGTCTTATCTGCGGAGATTTTCATGTTGAAATTTTGTTTCAGCGATAACAAATCATTTATGAGTAATATGCTGCGAAGAAATGTAATTTATAGAATAGCCTTAAGTTTAATTCGTTTTAAGACTTTGTATATTGAAAAGTTAATTAATCATTACATAATTTATAAATCGCTAATTAATTTCCATTGTTTTCATTCATTACTCCCTGGCTACGACACGTGATAATATGTAGTTGTACTAAAAGACGAAGTATGCAGATCTTAGAAATTTTAGATAATAAGGTAAATAATAAAAACATAATAGATATTCAAGTACCACCCACCACATACCCACTCCTATCCATTCCAAGACCACTCCCCGCCCCCACATCCATTACCTGCACCCTATCCTTTCAATTACTGTATGTACCTGTTTTAATCTTAGTTGAATTCCGTCATTGATAAATAAGAGGTTATCTGTCTAAAATATTAAATAATAAAAGATATATATATTAAAATAAAAAGGAATAGTTTTTCAATTCTTTTCATATATTTTGGGAAAAAAAGACAATTTTATCTCTCAGAATATTATGATATATCCAAATATGAATAGCATAAAATATAATAAAAATTGTGATATATTTTATTTCTTAGAAATTCAAGTTAAGCTTATTTCTAGCTTATCTGACCGCACTCCGCGCCGCTGGTAGATACGTCTCTCCAGAGAGCGTCGTCCAGCGATACGACTGGACAATTTTAATGGATTACTCCGAGACTCGTAAAAACAGATTACTTTTCAACATCCGATTATATAGCTCTCGCGTATATTTAGACAATGGTTCTAGGGTTTTATAAAAATCCATCCGCGCTAAAAGTACTCCGCGCGGTCGAGTGGACTCCGGACGTTGATTACTCAATATATTTCAGAGAACGGGATGTGATACTGACCCACCTGCCATGGCGAGAGGCTGATTCGGGATCCCAACAGCACCTACTTTTCTGATGGTATTTCTCTTGTGTATTTAAAGATAAAATGCGCGACATTTATATATACTTCGACGACGCGTCAGATTATATTTCAAGAAATCAGCAAAATTCTCTTATTACAAAAGAACTCGTATTGCGACGTTTGGAAAATAATTATTTAAAATAATTATACTATACGAACCAAATTTGGTTACTTAATTTTTTCTTCCTCAAGGATAGAAAAATAATTTTAAAGTTTTCTGTAATTGGTCTCCATGAGAAGACCTAGGCCGACGTTTCGACACAGTATCACGTGCCATTGTCAAGGCTAAAAAGGCCTCAAAATAACCGATAAGGCACCTTATCAGTGGGAGACTTTCGTGATACTACTAGTGGATATTTCAAAAAATCTCGTAAAGAGCAACATTTCGAGAGTACACCCGCGCATAAATCGATACTGGGTAAAACATTACACTTAGTATAAAACATCGCTTATAAGAGCGCTGTCTGGGGTACACGGAGCGGAGGGTGCCGAGTTCTAAATAGGTCAAACTGTGTAAAGTCGTGTTTTGTAGTGGAAATAATGGGTGTCATCATCATTTGTATGAGCTTTCACGTTAGTAGGAGTGTCTCAGCACGCAATGTGGAAAAAATATTTTGCCCAAATGATCCAATTTTCCCTTTATTAACGACTGAACGGCCGAATGGTAATTCTCTCGATTGTCATTCCATTGCTGGAGTTTTATTTTATTTGAAAAGTTCAATTATTTCGAATGGTTCGCAATTCAAGATTAAAAAGTATATCATTCCCATATTTGTTATTTTTATTTATTTTTTCAATAAACTTTCATAACGTAATAGTTTTGACGGTTAATTGAAAAAAAAGTAACCCATAAAAACCAAGTTTTTATTATATTCCCTTTCTCATTTACCTACTGGTGGAAACTGGTTTGGCGCTTAAACTACGCGTTGGGCTTCGGTCGAGCGACGCTACGAAAGGGAGTAAAAAAAAAATTCCAAAAATCCAAAATTATACTATAATCAGGTTCTGTGTCTACCAGACGCGTTAAAATATTTTCATACAACTTAGTAAGTTGTATGAAAAAACCATTAAAAATTTGATTTTTTAAAAAAAAATTATTAATTTTTTTTAACGAAAATTCGATATATCTTCTTGATCGTCACCACGAGTATGCTTGAAAAGTTTCAGCTCGATTGGATCACGGGAAAGGGGAACATATTCGCAGCTAATATGTCCCCCTCTCGTAGGTTTATTAGATACATTAATTAATACAGCAATTATAGTATTATTTCTCACATAATTAAATCTTCTCGTAAACAAATCATATTTTTTAAATAATTTTTAAAATTTTGTTCCAAACTGAGTCTCTCACGAAAAGACGTCTTCTTGTAATGAAGTGAAGCTTATTTACCAAGACATTGCACTATTAAGAGTATTAAATTTTACCGTTTCATAATTGTTTCAAAATTTACAAGCTCTTTTTTAGTCTTTTTTAACAATTCAAACGTATTGGAATCAGTTGAGGCACCAGGCTGCGAAACAAGAAATTTACATTAGTTAATGTCTATATATTTTGATGGTCTGTGGTAGCAATACATATTACTATTCTGTCTTATTTAAATTTTAAAATATATTTTTTTATTAAGATGCCCGATTACAAAAACGGATCACGTTACAAAAACATCCCGAGAAAAAATCACGTAGATTTATTATGACCTTACCGGGAATTGAACCTGGAACCATCTGGAATGGGTTGCAACATGTTTTTATGTTATTTTATTATTATGTTTCTCCTCCAAGTTTTATATGTGACTGTTATCTTTATTTATTTATGATGTGTCTATATTTTATAATATTATCCTGGTATCCTGTACAGAATTTTATAACTACTAAAATATTCATATCGTAGATCAAATTCCTAGAGTTTTTCATTTGTAGAATATTTTTTGTAATTTCTGAAGATATATTTTAAAATAAATAAACTCCATGAAAAAAGTCAATTATTATTGAATCAATGACGAAAAGTTGCAAACGAGAAAAGGACTGAGAATATCTAGATTATTCACTTCAAACAAAAGTTTCAGGAGAGTATCTATCTAGATTATTTAGTTTATATAAAAGTTTACTCTTCTTTAAAACTATCTGCATTTAGGTATTATTTGTATATATTTTGTATTCATCGTAATAGGTTTTTTGTTTTAGATAAAAAAATCTGTTTATTTATGTTCATATAAAATTATCTCATTTTCTTCTAGCAATTTATACGTCGTTTAGTCACCTTAAACCTAAACTGTTAATTAAGATTGCATTTCAGATTACTTCCTGTATACTGGATACCAGTAATCCCATAGCCCATTACCCCGTAGTCCCATACTATTATATAATACATCCTAAGCCTACATTACATAATAAAACAAGTCAATAGGACGCATTGGACACAATTTATACTATAGGGATCAATAAAAAAACACTATTGAGATCGGTATTTCACAAAACACTGACCCACAAGGCGTAAATATCTCACTTCAAAGCTTAACGCAATACAAATTGTAGAATATTTTTTTATTATAAATCATATGTGGGGTACAGAAGCAAAGACAGCAATATGCAAAAAATTAAAAAAAAAATTTTGAATGTGGTCACCGAGGATTACTAATTTAAAATGTACTGGATTATAGATTTTATGTACCTATCCCTTCCAAAATCATGTTTCTTTTTTTAAATATAAACTTATAGGCTATTTTCCGATTAAATCTTGAATTCAGTACATTATTAATTAATAATTCTCGATGACTAAATTAATTTTTTTTTTAGATATTGCTGCTGTCTGTGCTTTTATACCCCACATCAATGGAATTCTCAATAAAATTAATTGGGACCTCAGTAAGGCAATGTTAAATATATATACATGGTTATTTGGACAACATTAACTTACAGGACTATATTCCTGCTTTGATTACGAGTCGAAAATGTTCACGCAGTCCTGACCTAATATCAATAGTTATGGAGTTTTGCTATATCAAAGTTTGCATTTTTTTCAATATTTCTGACTTATTTTTTAAAAAAACGTTGAGCTATCATTACAGTAACTTATTTCGATTATGAAAAATTTACAAGTTAAATAAAATGATACAACAACATGATAAACACGAGAGAACACAAAGTTCATATAATTTATAGAAACAGGCGCGCGTAATTATTCGTGCATTTTCTTCCGCCTCACTCAAAACACTTGTTGCAACGATGAATGATACAAAGTAGTCTGCCAAAATAAATGTCGTCGCTTGAATAATATTCAAAATCTTTAAATTTTAAAACTTTCAGAAAAGTGGAAACTAGCGTAGGATACTAATGGAAATTAGCGTAAGGAAACTAATGTTCAATTTTACCTACGTATGATGTAAAAGTAATGATATAAGTAAAAATATACCTACTTAGTTTTCACCACTACAAAAAAAAATATATGGTGAAAACAAATTTTATTTTTATTAATAATGTCACCACAAAATCATTTTGCTCTTTTTGAAGAAGTTAAAATAAAGATATTGATTTTTAAATTTACGAGTTACATAATTATTTTCGTTGGAATTCATAAAAACTTATATTCATTTTTCATTATTGGCATTGAAAAATAACAATCATACTGTTACGTGCTTTACAATTCACTTTCATTTGATACTTTGTTCTAATAGAAAAATAATCGTTGATTTAATAATGCTATATTAAAATGTAAATGGGTTCTTTGATAGGCAAACTGTTTTTTACGAAATTAAAATAACAGTTTGCACTAGCATCATTACAATATGCAATATATTTAATTAATTTTTTTTTCACTTTGAATATCGGAATTCTCTCCGATATTGTCATATATTAGAACGTACATAAAAATTTGTACCAGAGACTCATAGTTTTTTTTACATTTTAACCTTCTGATTGCGAGCATACAGTTAGTATTCGTTTTGAAGCATTGAATGCCACTGTACACCCTGCAGTTAGGCTTGTCTCCTGCAACTTGTTCCCAGGCAAGGTTTTAGTGTTAACGTTTTGAAAGTCCACTCGCAGGTTAAGCGTGAACATCTGCCCTGACTTAGCTTAGTTAGATAGTCTTGTTTCAGGGATTCTGACTACGTGGCCTGCCACTGTTAGGTTACATGATGGAAGTAAACAGTGTCCATTGATTTTTGGATTTCTTCTCAATTCACGTACGAGCACAACAGATTTAAGATTTTTTTTATATTTTAATTATTTATCTTATAAGTACATAGATACATGTGCACTACATTGCATTATATCGAAAACTTACACAACACATATTTTCAAAGTTTATTTGAAAATCAGATATTTTTTATTCCGCTGGCATTTCATTTTTTCATTAACTGAGGTAAGAAAAAATATACACAATTAAATAATTATATATTATAATAATTAATAATAGTGACCGAAAACAAGTGTACTTTCGAATAGAATATGAAAGCACTTTCAAAAGGAGCCTTTACTGTCTTAATTCATACAAACAATTGGTACACATATTTTATAATTTTTTCAGTAGTACAAGGGGTCTACCTTTAGTCTTATTTTTAATAAAATCTTGCTTAGTAAATAACTTACATAAAATACTTAAAAAATAAAACAAATTTGTTTGCCCTTGACAAAGTAAGTGCTTTGATATTTTCATGAAAAATCTCTGAAGTCAGCTAGCGTACATTTATTTTAATTTGCGTACTGCTCCTATAAAACATATTCTTGAACATTGTTTTTATATTTCTCTATATCTATTCACAGTATATCGTGAATACAAAACATTTTTTATGGAACTTTATTCTTATGTACACTTCTACAAATTACCCAAATATATGAAAAATTTAGAAACCGAGGATTCCACTAAGGATTGAGCTATTTTAATTGCGATATTTTCATCGATTCATATTTAACAATTTCACTAGACTTTTTTTAAATTAATTTTTTAAATCTTTTAATTACACAATGAATCTGCTAACTACTTTGATAATGGTTTTGTTTAGAGATAATAATTAATTAATTATATATGTATATAAATAGATTTAATTGTAATAATATATATTATAATAATTAAATTTTATATTATATTATTATTAATATTATTATAAAAAACCCTATAATCTTATTTGACAACATTTATTCAAATAGTACTGTCAAAAAAAATTAAAACCTGACAGTAGCAGGTATTAGAAGGTTAGCCTATAAAAATCCACTATAAACACAGGTGTCCCAAAACTTGATTACTGTTTCCTCAAGGAAGAAATGAATGACGAACGAAAAATAAATATAACTTATATATGCATCAATCAGCATAACATCGAAAATAAATACTAAAATAATTGTCAGATTCTCTCTTGGAAACGTTTAATCACTTAATTTTATAATCATTAGACAATTACGATAAATCGCTTTTTAATATTTTTTGTATTCCTTTGTATGAATGTATCTTTTGATTATTTAATCTTGTGCAAATACGCTATCATAATAATGCTTGCATTCTCTATAAACTGGATGAATTCCGTCTTAAATAAATTAAAACTGTTCATCGTGTGTTGTACCTTGATCTTTATCGTAATACAGATGATATTTAAATATTTTTTCAACAGTTCCTGGAGTTCATATGTTCAAATAAATAAAATCCAAACAAATAAATAAATGAGCCTATATTAGCACAACTTTCCATGTATGTACTTCTATTAAGATACATAATACATACTATTTCTTAAGATAAAACATGTCCATAATTTTTTACGTGTAGGTAAAATAATAGTGATAAAATAGTAATGAAAATACGTGATAAAAACATTGTTTTATTACGGTAAAAGTTGTATGTTGATAAAATAGAGTACTAGGTTGTTTGAAAACTAGGCATGAGCCTCCCATTATCTGGTGCACGAGGCAATTTAAGTGCAGATTATAGTCGAGGGCGAACGCCGGGTGGGGGGCGAGTGGTTACCAGATGCGCCACTGTGAAAAGGGTTATTCCACAACTTAATGCAGATGCGAACTCTATTGGACTTTGATGATTGTAATATAAATATTACGATTTATTGTACTTATTGTAATTCGTATAAAAATTACGTATTTATTGTAATATAAATATACGATTCGAGCGGAAGTAGTAATACCATTAAATGTTGTATTCTACGAAAATTTTGTATACACTGTGTGTACACTGAAGTTACGATTTTTTAAGTCTGCCGCCTTTAGTATAAGCTCATCATATAGTCATGTCGCACAATAAAGTATTCTTTTCAATTAATTAATTAATATATCTTTTACGCACGGACACATCTAATGGGGATAGTGGGAGTCTCACTGAAGGACAGAGTGATAAGTGCCGATATAAAGCATACACTCGGCATGATGCCCCTACTCCTACATATAGAAAAATAACAATTGAGGTAGCTTGGATATGTGCTAAGAATGCCAGATGAACGAATACCAAGGAGAATCCTCTTGTCAACTTCGGAAGGAAGACGACCGGTGGGCCGCCTCAGATTAAGCTGGGAGGAGCAACAAAAAATATGTATCAAAACAGAATGGGTCTGGACTGGCAAGACAGGGAAATATGGAAGCAGCTTGGCGAATCTTTGCGCCCCCGACCCTACTAGGATAAGGGGATGAAGATGATTATGATGATGACACACGGGCTGGCCAGAGTCAGAGAGTCTGGATACGTGTAAGACGGTCGTGATAACGCTAACATAATTATTTTGTATTTTGAGCAGTGGTAAATTGTCATTGTGTCTGTAGAAATATAACAAAAAACATTTTTTTGATGTTCTTTCAAAATATTGCAATATATTTCATATCAAATATAAAAAATATCTCCTTACCTTATATGTATTTACTTTTTTTGACAGTAGCTAAACTGTAATTCTATTTTAAATTATTTCATTGGTATTCAAATCTAACAATTCATTCAATTAACTATTCATGAGTCTTAGTACTTCTTCATTGGAAATGTGGTCAACCTAACTTTCAACTCTAGCAGAAGAATATAAACTAGCAGACGAATTTAACATTCAGATCTAGTCATCGTGGAGCAACAAGTTTGACTAGCATTTTATTGATGTAGAATTGCGAGAGTTTTTTCAGTCTCACAAAAGTGCTTCATGTCATCTTCACTCATTGAGGTTTTTGGTCCATCTTCCATTTATCATTATGGCATATCTGAAAACAAATTCAGAATAGAGATTAATCATGAGTGGTGACAGAATGCATTTTTGTATAATTTATTTGTAGTCTGTATTCATTGCATCTTTTTGCTTTGGATTTTGCTTAAACATTTAAACCATCTACAGGACATCCATATTTTTTCGATTTCCTGTAGCTTCGCTCTTCACTTCAAGGCACATTTCATGAGATAATCGATTGCATTTGATGATAATTATAACTCTATACTATAATCTCGATTTTTTTGTTTATACGGTAGGTACTAGTTGATTAGGACCAGTTTAAATAAAATGAAAGGCAAGTATAAAACATTTCAAATTCTACGTATAATATGGGTACTTCATTAATAAGCATATTGTAACGAGATGCTAAAAAAAATTACGCACTTCTGTCGCTTGTCACAATACTATCGAAAAATCCAGAACGGCCTAGCATGATCTACGGCTTTCGGGAGACATCTGAAACATTCGAGAAACTTCTATAAAAACTTAGAAGAATCTTCTCCTAAACACTGCAAAAGTCTCGATACCCGGATATAAATACGGGGCCAGGCCGCGCGCGGGTTGTTGTTGTTGAATTGCGTTGACAGCGAAAATAAAAGCGAAGTGGGCTACAGGCCGCGAAGCTGGGGTGGCCAACCGTGAGATATACCAGGCGAATAATCTAGCAAAGTTCTCACTTAAGTAGCGAAATAAACCAAAGCGAACAATAGGTGCGAAACTGGATGGAATGTTCCAGTACATATTAAATAAAGTGTATATTTGCGAGTGATAAATTACAAAATTGTATAATTTTAAGAAAAGCCTTAAGTTTAATAATGTTAAGAGACTTTGTACATTAAATAATTAACTAAGCAGTAGTTTATAAACCGCTAATTAATTTCCAGCGTTTTCATATACTTCTCCCGCAGCCACGACACGTGACAATATATTGTCAAATGATGCCATAGGGTGCTTATTTGTGTAATCTTGAGGTTCTGAAGTCACTAGCGGTTAAACTAGCTTGCTCTACATATTATAGCATTACTACGACATTGATAGAAACTCGTATGTTGGATCCACCTAATTTTAAGCACAAAATATAAAAATAGTGAGAAGTAATTTTTTAAAATTTATTTTTAAATACATTTTTTAAAGAATAAAAAATTAACAATGTGTAATATTTTAAAACTATTTAATGTTATTGTAGGCGATCATTTTTTCTTGTGTACAAAGATAAGGAAAAAAATATTTGAAATATTTTATCTTTACTCAAAAAGAAAGCAGATTTATTTAAAAAAAATTAATAACGTGGGATTAAAATTAAATTATTATAACTGGAAATTCTCAAAGATATTTTTTTAATTAAATGTTAATATATAAATATCCAATACATCCCCACAACTGCTCCTTCCTTTTGCCTTTCTTCTTTTTCTTCTTTACCCACCTTCCTCCCCCTTAATGACCATGTAGTTTAATCTGTACGTTTAAGACTCATTCACGTTTGAAAATGACATGACGTGCTTTAAATTATTGGTTTTTAATTATACATGAGGTTAAAAAAATCAATAGAAGACAGATCGGAGAAAACATTTTTCTTGATATTTTTGTAAAATGAAGTGTAAATAACAAAAAATTTCATTTTTCATGCAATAAAAATTTCAGTACAATTAGTAAATCTTACTACCGCCGGGATTACGGAGTTAGGTTAGGTGAGGTTTGTAAATTTCGACACGACTTTCGTAAATTTCCGTGGTGAATTTTGACCGTAACAGTAGTGCTGCTTGCCCGAGACTCGAATTATCACCCTCCGAACTATTATGCGGTTTTACTATACCTATTCATGTTATCGCTTTCGCCATGCAGGGAAAGTTCATTCTACTTTTAAGTACCGCAGTAATGGCTATGAAATTCTTGCCTTGCTACTCGAAAATTCCTATTGTTTAGGTACATGTTAAAGACACATTATTTGGCATATTTTAATCTCGTACCTATTCAGAACTACGGGGTAAGAAATATAAAATAATAAAAATATACCAAAAAAAATTTAGCTTTCATTGGTTCATTCATGAAGATATGCGCGTGTAATATTTTGATTTTAATATGTTATATTTATACTTTTTCGCGCACATTATTGGATAATATGGATGATTTCTAGTAGGATTCAAACCTCAGACCTTTGAAGTTAAATGCTATTCGTATATGAGGTAGTACAATTTAGGTCTGCCTTGTGTAGTGCCTACTTGACTACAGAGGCCAGACACATAGTTATTTCACTAGAAGATCGCAGAATAAATTGTATGTAATCGTCATACATACTTAAATAAATTCGTTGCTGAAAATATTTTTTTTTGTTTAATTAATTCATTTTTTTTAAATAGAAAACACGGGATACGTGTCGCATCAATATTCTAACTATTCTCAAACTAAGCCAAAAACCTGTGATGTGAAAATAGAACTAACTTGCTGGTGTTCTGGAATAGGGCTCGAACCACCGACCAGCAGATCGCTAAGCAAGCGTCATGACCACACCAATAAGCTACTCAAAATTTATATCATCAAGAAGTCATAATACAGACATTAATCAAAAGACCATTAAATTCTTTTTCCAGTGTGAAGAAAAGCTGGTGCACCGATTGGCGCAAAAGTGCATTGCAACAGCTTTTGAAAAATTTAAAAATACTTACCTTTGTTAATTTACATCAATTTTAAGAATTTCGAAAAATGTAACTTTTTTTTCTGAATAGTTTCTTGTTGACCAGTATAAAAAGCCATTCACCGAAACTAAAACTTCGTACACTTTCTGTTAGTCCGTATTTCAATTTTCGTTCAATTTAATTTTTCGATTGATTCATGCGAATTATGATAAATCTCCAGAAATATTTTTTTTTTGTTTTGAATGTGAAATATTCTACCATATTCTCAATCCTTTCTCTCCAAAATAATTTATGATAAATATACAGCACGTAAATATTTAGATATATGGAAAATAAATAAGCTATTAGTGTCGGCTTAAAAAAGCATGAAATATGCAAGGAATGCCCTTGATGTTCTTTTCATCAGTAATTTTACACAAACTGTTGACAGAATACTTTAATACCAAAACAATAAAAGTTCATGATGTAAAATGAAATAAACAAACGCATTCCTTTTGCTACTATGGAAGTCATGTTATCAGGGAACTTTATGATGGAACGAGGATAGCTATTGTATTACGCTTTCAGAGAATAATAATATTACCGTGGTTGAATGAGGATACTATTCGTATATACTGAGCATTCTACCTAGAGGTTAAAAAGAAGATAATATTTTATACATTGTATTTGCTTTTTTGTCATTTTCATATCATTGTAGACTGTCATTGTCACTTATAAGTCACTGTAATAAATTTTTACATTCTCCGATACATGCATTTATTACGGACACATCCACTGTCACGATTGGCCAAAGCAGCGGTCCCAAAAAGGTGGTTATCGAGAAATTTTTTTTCAATATATTTAACACTAAAAAATCCTATTAGTGGTCCACGGAATTTAAAATGAGGTATTTAGTGGTCTGTGAGGTTTTAAAGTTTGGCGCCCGCTGGTCAAGAGCAAAGCTAGGTCTCATCGATCTTTGCACAGTACCGATGACGCTGACACTGTTATCCACTAGGTACCAGAATAGGTTTAAGAGCAATTTAGATGGCTAGGGCTTGACCTTGTCTTAAAGAGCTTATTCCCCCGAAGTCGGTGACCCTCTTGGGGTGTTTTGGCCACCGCCAGGAATAAATGAACAGTAACGCCAGTACTCGGCGTTAATGTTCATTTATTCCTTTGGCGTTACCTGAAAGTTTGCGCAGCATTGCGCTGTGAACGCGAACGCTAGCTATCCTCATTAATTTTTAAAGGACAATAGTTACATTGACATCGAATGGACGATTTGATCGAATTCCTGCAATATTTGTGTCATTGCAAGATGTAAAAATAGTATTGAGCGCATGCATGCAATGCATAGTATGCTTTGTTAAATGCACATACTTCTTCATAAATAAAATACGACAAGAGTCTCACAATAGGGACCCAAAGGATTGACTACACCTTAAAATCACAGTTAACACGCATGCACCGCATATGCAATAAGTTTCTCGAAATTCTTCTGTGTATAGTTTTCTGGGATACTCTGCCGTGTTTATGTGACCTCTCTGGCCAACGTTACGGATTCCATTGCAGGGTCCATCATCAGGGCTGATGTGATGAGTGTATGTTGAAGTGTAGGTTAAGTATTGCCTTGCAATACCGTACCGAAGTCAGGATGTCTCCAAATTTGTATTATGTTAAGTACTGGATTGCAGTATCATGTTGAAAGTAGGGTGTGTGTGTCTTGATGTTGTGTGTTGTGGCCAGAGAGGTCACATATACACGGCAGAATATCCCAGAAAACTATACACAGAAGATTCTGAACGGCCGTGAAAACCTAGGGACATTTTCTCGAAATAAGTCGACATTTTTCTTTGTAAGAGCATACCCAAACGAAAGAATTACTTTGAATTTACCAATAGAATTGAGTACAGCTAAATGAATTAATTTTTTATTTATTTTTGTTTTCCTTGAATTGTGCCATTTTGTATTTTTTTTTATTTACTAACCTTATTATTTTGTTAAAGGTTTTAATTATTACTGTTTACTCTTATACTAATCATTTTTATATATAAATTTTTAAACTGTTTTAATAATTGTTAATTTCTTTTTGAAATATGTGTTATTTTTGTTATTTTTTTGATTTATGTGTTTCATGTTAGGTATTTAAAATTCTTGTACTTTATATTAGGTACACTGTAAAAGCCCAATAGGCCATTGATAAATAAATAAATAAAAAATAATTGTCAGTATTTTTAACTGGCAATAGAAGATTAATGAGCCATGTTTAAGTGTTACATTCAGAGTCATTTATGATTCTCTTAACCATAAAATTGGGCGGATGAGAATTATTACTATAGGTACATACTACATTTTATGACGACATAAATATATTAAGTGTCAAGTATGTACCTGCTTTCGAGGTGCTGTGTTATTGACAGTAACTTTGATAACCATATTTATATACATTCATTATAATAAATGACCAATAAAATTGAGTATGTATTTGAAAAAATAACTAAAAATATGGAATATAAGAATATCAATCATGAAAGTGGATTGTCTCTCGAGTAAATTTCACGGTTTGTCATAAAAAGTGTACATTAATAAGGCTTACGTGCGTCAAAGTTATGGTTCATACGTGTCGCCCCACGTTCACACGTTACCGATCAATTTGGCCATGTTTGTTGATCATATTAAAGCAGGGAACGTGAGTGCACATGCTTCACAATTTTCAGCGAAGCGTCAACCGAAGCGTTAGCTAGTGGTTTTTGACATGTCAAGTCGATTGCCTAGCGTCTATTCGGGGTAACGGAAATTAAACATGCGTTTATGCGGTATCCAATCACTTTTTGTATTACTTTGTTCAAATAATTTATGATAGGTAGGTATATTCAATTTAACGATATGTAATTATTTATGTAAATGATTACAATGCCCTGGGATAATACAATTTTGGTGGAAATTGGGTGATTTTTACAAATATGTGATTTTTTAAAAAAAAATTTTATTGACACTTATTAAGGTACATACTTAAATATTATTTTATTAGAAATTTTTCGAAGAAAAAATGGCTGCAAAAGGCTTAGTAAGATGTCAGTCACGGAGGAAAATAGAAATGACGCGGCAATTTTGTATTTTTTTCAAAAATTTTACAATAAAACAATAGTTTCTTTTGAATATGTATCTTAATAAGTGCTAATAAAAAAATAAAAAATATGATCATCGCGTTCAAAAAATTACCCAATTTCTACCTAAATTTTACTCTTCCAGGGTGGTGTAACCCGATAAATAAAAATATATATGTAATAATAGTAATATCGATGAAGAATATTATCTTTCAATAAAATATCAACGAAAATAAATAAACATGATTGTAAATTTTTCTAAATTTCTTAAATATTTATATGTCTCAGTTAACACAAAATTTGTAATTCAATTCTTGTGTCTTCCTGAGTGAATTATAATTCTAAAAGTCTATTTTTTCGGAGCTGTGGGAAGATTTCAAAGATTTTAGAGTGCACATGATAGAAATATTAGGTCCTTACATATGAAATTGGCGTTTTGCCGTACTGGCAAATTTGATCTCAAATATCTTCCCTTTGGTTAGGAATTCCATATCCAAATTTATACAGCTATTTACTCATGTATTTGTGTTTTGAAAATTATAATTCATTTGTTTTATCCTCAATTGTTTTTTTATTTGCGTCACTCAGTTTACAAAATGAAAAACTTGAAATATCGCGTTATTTACGAGTACGAGTTCCACCGTGGCACCAGTGCTGCAGAAACGGCTCGAAGGATTAATGATGTGTATGGCGACGGTGCCGCAAGAAAGACATTGCGTTTTTGGTTCCAACGTTTTCTTCTGGAAATTTCGACTCGCAGACCAAGCCCGTGGACGGCCGGAGACCAAAGTTGATAATGAAGAATTGAAGGCTATTTTGTGGAAGCGGAGCCATCGCAACCACTCCGAGTAGCGGCATTCTGGGTGTTAGTGTAAAAACTGTTTTAACCACTTGAATGCAATTGGTAGGTGACAAAGCTTAAAAGGTGGGTACCAGTCACGAATTGAGTGGAACAAATCAACAACCGCGCGTTGACTGCTTCGTTTCATTTCTCACCGGCACAATAATGACTGGGGGGGGGAGGGAGGAAAAAAATGGGGGTGGATTGGGGGGGGGGGGGTATTTGTTGTTTTTTTTAGTTGTTTTTTTTTCCATTTTCCGGTTTTCACCCCTGTGGGTATTTTAATCGAACTCATTCCCTTTGATGAAAAGTTGATCCTTTACGATAATCTGATCTCTCCACGCATGGCTGAACCCTGCCGAACCAGCCAAACCATGCCCCAAGCGAAAATTGACTCCAAAAAAGTTACTTGTGAGCGTTTGGTGGACTAGTGCTGGTGTCATTCACTACAGCTTTCTTTAATCTGGCCAGACGATTACGGCAGATGTCTATTGTCAGCAAATGCAAACCATGATGGAAAAGCTAGCTGCCAAACAACCGAGGCTGGTTAATCGTTCTAGGCCACTGCTGCTTCATGATAACGCTAGACCACACACTGCACAACAGACGGCCACCAAATTAGAGGAGCTTCAATTGGAATGTCTAAGACATCCACCGTACTCTCCGGACCTTGTCCCAACAGATTACCATTTTTTTCGAAATTTGGATAACTTCTGGCAAACGAAAAAATTCAACTCCGATGGGGCAGTCCAAACCGCCTTCAAAGATTTTATTGATTCCCGTCCGAATGGTTTTTTTAGTAAAGGGATCGATGAACTACCTATGAGATGGCAAAAGTGCATAGATAGCAATGGTACATACTTTGATTAAATAAATATATTATAATAAAAAAAAATCGGCTTTATGTTCCTCCCATAATAAACGCCAATTTCATATGTAAGGACCTAATATGTACCACGACGGTAACATGTTGCGTTATCTAGTGGCGCTTTGTTAGGGGTGGCGTATGAGTACGTGATCGATCACATGACGTAGGTAATCGGAATGAAGTCCACTTCAAAGTTCCGCTTATGCAATGTTATATCAACCATGTCGTAAATAATTTGACGTTTATATATTTTATATACATACTAGGATCTCAGTTATTTAAAATAAATGCCTGCAGGTAAACCTATGAAGGACGTCCCACCATCACGTTTTATAAGGATGCCCTCCGAATATTCTGATCGACTCTTCCAAATTTAACATACTATCACTTTGTGTGTCGATTATTATGATAGTACTGAGATCTCGCAACCTCACGTTATATGTTATCGCAGGACGGCGGTCACTATTAATTTTTGAATTTTATCAATAAATTTTCAACGCTTTAACCATACCCTTAAGAACAGTGAAAAAGTTTTGACCTACGCATTTTGAGTCAGTCAAATAATTATACATGGATCCGATATTTTTATAATCACATGTTCTCGCGATGTCTAGATGGTTCATTTTAGAAAACTTGCCATTAACTACACTACAAGTTTTTAACAGATTTATTTTAAGCTTGTAGGCCTGTCCAGGAAATCGAGAAAAATTCAACTTAAATGTTCCTCCCATACGGTTATTAGACATGTGCTACAAGTGGCATTAAATAACAGCATTATCAGAAAGAAACAATGGAAAATTCCGTCTGCATGTTTCAGAGAGTACGCTCTATTTACTACTGAAATTGGCTTGAAACAAGTAAAAATCAATAAGAAGTGTGTGAAATTAGGTTTTATCTGCTTATTGCTATCAGAAAATTTAATTCTATACCTTGAAGAGCGAAATATATTAGCTCTTATGTCCCGTATCCACGAAATGAGACACGATGAGATAATCTCAGAGATTTAATTGAGATAAATTTCAAAACCATGTACATTTGTTGTAACATAGAGATGAGCCGTATAAATATTTAGTGAAAATTATTCCTTGATTATAACGCTCTTGGGAGTAGCTTATCCATAAAAAGTACAAACTTTTTAATTAATTCCAGTTGTGGTAAATATGGCAAGTGAAAGATTGGCGAAATATGGCAAGTGAATAGATTTAAGATGAAATAATCTACAAGTATAACTTTCGACAGACACAGTTAGGTAAATGAACTTGATTTAATGTACTGGTATTACTGCAGAGAGCCAATCAAACTCTTGAGTCATCCTATATTATGCGGGTGGCATTTGCAAACTGAAAGTTCGAAAATCTCAAAAGACATATAATATAACGGTAGGTAACAATGACAAATATGGAGATTATGAAAAACAGGTTTTCGAAATAAAATAGACCCAACCGCATAATAATAGAACTGTAACGGTGCATTTAGAACAAAATATTTAAGTGACATGTAACTATATTTAGACTCTGCGATTTTAATTGCGACCTTGCGACGCACACGCAGAATGATCTTGATGTGGGTAATTAAAATTATTGTAATTTTGTAACGGCGATGAAAAATGGTTCGTAATGATAAATATGATTTTTTTTATAACTTTTCGTGTATGTTGACAAATGATTTTTTGTTAACGTTTTTATTTTTTCTTCTTTTGTTAAATTTACTGCTTTTGGAGGGAAAATGTATTTAACAAGAGCATCTTTGTTTATTCAACAGATTTTTTAAATTCCGAGCGGACATCGGACACGAGTCTAATCGTACAAAAATTATTTATAAAAGCCGCAAAAAAATAACTTTCTAAGAGGAAAACATTCCGTTAATAATAATATTAATTAGTAAAGCTAACAGTAGGGAAAGGAGAATTAGGTATTTTATTTTATTTATTTTTAATAGTAATTTTCTATGGAACTTTATGTTTTTCTTAAACAGTGTGTCTCATATTTAGTAGCAAAAATTTTACAGGTGCATTCCTGCCTTGATATAGACTTGGAAATGTTCAAGCAACCACAGTTACTTTAATGATTGTATAAATTTTAGCAAAAAACAAGTAAAAAATATTGAAAAAAATTATTGCATATCTTCATAACTATTGATATGTTCATGGTTGCGTGAAAATTTTTAACTCATTATCAAATTAGGAATCCAACTATAAAGTTTTTGATACTAGCTATGAGACATCCTATATTTTCAGGTTTTCCTAACTTCTCATCCTTTTTTGGTGACTTATTTAAAAATTGATTTTAATTTTAAAAAATTGTCATAATATGAGGTACCGGTACCATTTTTCTATAGAAAAAATGAGGTCCAATGCATTGGTGTACGCTACACATACCTATATATACTATGAACATACGTTTTAAAGTATTAATTAGAGCCAAACTCATTATCCTTTTCTAATTCATACTGTTTATGATTTGGTATTTTAGTGTAAGCTACGTAACATTTGTGTTATAGTACAAAATACTAATTTTGTTTATGGAATTGATGGCGTCAGGTCCCGGTGACGACATGAGCGGCGTGCGGCGGAGTGTCAACGCGGCAAAGCGGGGGTGCCGGCTGCCCGCCACGATACAAAGCGGCTGGGCGGTAATTTCTGCCAGTCGCCGTGCCGTTATGGTGTCGTCCCGTGTGTTAGCTAAGCTTCTGATTTTAAGTGAAGACGTCAGATCTTGATAACGAGTAAGTAACGTAAATCCCGCATCCATCTTAAAGTTACACTCCCGATCAATCGCAAAAATACTGCTAATATTATTGTTCTTCACAAACTAGGATTCATTGCTCAAGATTGCTATAATGCATCTCTATGAGAGATGCATTATATTGTAATACTTCCCGGCAAACTATTTTATTTATTACTACATTAAATTTGACGACTTGGATCTTTTTAATTCATCAATCTGTCTCTTAGATGTTCACCCTGGTCACGATTATTTTTTAATACAGATTTTTTCATGCAAATTTGCTTATATGCGAGGGTGGGCCTGGGTTGGTGCTGAATTTTTCATTTTGCGAGCTGCTTACGTTCAAGCAAAGATTTCTAGAAAAAATGAGAAATTCAATATTTTTTTGTCCAGACCTCGTATATGTATATGCAGATGTATTGCTCACATATATTTATGATACATCTCTTTCATTTTTTTTCCCTTGTGTCTTCCTCCTTTTACAAATTAAATCCGTCCTTTTCTTCGCATACCTGATTCTTTATGTTGTTAAATTCTATTACATGGAATTCTGTGGAATTGTAAGATGGTCTCTGTACTACTTACTAAATATTCATGTGTACTTTTATTTGTGCTGTTAGTTTCCCATAAATAAACGAATAAATGAATAACAACTGGCAGACGCTGAGCAGTGATGTCCAGGAGCAGCGTTGGGCGGCGAAAAGCAAACTCTTTCTTATCGTAGCTTGCTACTTCCCCACTTGTACCGCACTTCAGCGAGCAAAAACGTGAGCGGCTCCGCTCCATACAGAAGAGCGGTACTCTTGTGTATGTCTGCCGCTCTGACGCTCTGCCTCCCGCCGCCAGTACCCGGGGCCTAGGCAGCATTTGTATTTTCATGTTCGTATTTCCGATGTTAATGTACACATCGGTGGACCCTAGATGAAATAACAGGTGAACCCATAAGTAATCAATTATTTTTGGTGTGGAATGTTTGCTTCATTCAAGCTCAGTAAAGTGAACGTGTAAAGACGTGTTTTATGCGCAATATTATAATCCGCGGTCTTGTGACTTGTGACAATTAAATTTAAATTTTTTTTTACTCTGTTGTAAAATGGCGGACAATCTTAGAAAATTTACATCATTTTCTATTGGTGTTAATGCAAAGATTGCAACAAAGAAAATTTGTGATGTGTATAGAGACGTATTGAAAGTAAATAAGTGCCAACGTTGGTTTAGAAAATTTTCCGATGGTGATTTTGACTTGTCTGAAAGCGATCGAAGTGGGCGCCTGGGTTTGATAATGACGCTTTAAAAACACTGGTGGAAACGAATCCCTAACCGAGTATCCAGGATATAGCAAACACTCTTCATGCTACTTGGTCAACAGTTCAAAGACATCTTCACAAATTCTGGAAGATTTGCAGACAGGGTATATGCACATCTCTTTTGTGCAGAGAAAGAAGTGATCCATTTTTACGAAGGATTGTTACTAGTGACGGGAAATGGGTCTTGTACAACAACAACAAGCGCACTAAACAATGGCTTTCTCAATCAGCCGTACCTACTCCTAAACCATCCCTCACTTTATTATGTGTTATTGTGCGTTTGGTGGGACTGTGGTGGTTGGACAATCAATTGTTATTAAAACGACCGGGTTTGGTCAACAGAAAAAGGGTAATATTGCAACATGATAATGCCCGGCCGCATGCAGCAACATTAACCCAAGAAAAAATTAGGCAGCCAAACTGGGAGGTTTTACCACATCCCCTATATTCTCCAGACTGAGCACCATCCGATTTTTATTTATTCCCGTCCATGTACTACTACCAGAAAAATGAT
This sequence comes from Agrypnia vestita, assembly GCA_016648135.1. NCBI lineage: Eukaryota > Metazoa > Arthropoda > Insecta > Trichoptera > Phryganeidae > Agrypnia > Agrypnia vestita. The sequence goes on from JADDOH010002921.1 coordinate 86,790, forward strand.
GTTCGAACTCATCTAGAAGCATATTTTTCTTCAAAGGATACTGAATTTTATGAAAAAGGAATTAAAAATCTACCAATAATATGGCAAAAGGTCCTAGATAACGATGGAGATTATATAATCGATTTAAAATAAAATTAAATGTAGTTAAATTCTTTTTTTTTTGTTGGAACTTAAATAATTTATTATTTATGGGTACACCTAATATGAAAACAATCATTTTCACTTATTATTAAAATCCCAAATGCATGAATCTGAAAAGTTTTTATCCACAAAACATGTGTCGGAAATAAAATTAGCGAAACTGGCATCCATGTGTAATACGCAACGAATGGGAAGATGTCGCTGAAATAACTTGGACCCGAAAAATAAATGATTTTGTATTAAATACTGTATTGTAAGTTTGTTTTATATGCACCCACTATTTTTTTCGTCTGCAGGGTCTTGGTATGAAAATATATTCATCATATTATTTTATAGGTACGTTTGTATTTAAATTTTTACATTTGACAGATACATCTCTCACCCTTACCCTCTCTCTCAAGTATAATCTGGTAAAAATAAATCAGAAATATACCTACTCTCTCATTTATTTTTTATGATGATTCTCTTCTATTAAGTGTTGGGATAATAGTCATAATAATTCTAAGATTGCTATTTTCAGCATACAGCCGAAGCTCGTAGTCACTAATCTTAGCTGCAGGGGACAAATGAAGACACTGGAAATGAAGTAGCGATTTATAAACAAGTCAGTAATTATTTTATTAAATTAACAAAATCACTTAATCGAATTAAATTACACTTTTTTTATCACTTGCTAAAACTTCCCATCTAATATTTGCGCGGAGAGGTCGCACGGATTTACAATATCACTTAGATACTCTGCATGATTATTTCACTTGATATAATGTCGATCTCACTACTGGCCACCCCGGCCGTCGTCTCGCGGTTGATATCGCACCGATAGAAATGTCAAAACAAACTTACTGCGTAGCTATCGGCTACCGGCCTCATAGATAAATTATATTATAAAATTATAAAATAATTGTCTTCTAGAAAGTAGTCGTTATGAAATTCGTGCGGTTCATTCCAGCAACTACCGGCATCTTCTAATCCTAGTGGCGTATAGTTCTGTAAAATCGTTGATTACGCATATTTCTTACCGATTACTGCACATCTCGTTACTTAGAAATTTATTTACGGGTAATGGATTTAGCCATAGTTACCGGTAAATCGGCTTACAGAAAACCGGTTACGCATACCCTAAACATGATAAATATGTACGTTAAAGATGTGCTTGATGATAATGAGAAGTAAAATGTGGAATAAGTGCCTATACGGATTGTGCTTGACATTTTAATGATTTGTGATACAGCGTAAACTGCCTATGAATTTGGAAAATAAACTAGAATTTATTCTCATTTAACGAACATACATTAGTGTACTTTCGGATGCTAGATGTTCATTTTGATCCAATTTATAGTAACAAAAAAAATATTCTAAAATTAATCATTTTATTATAATAACATAGGGGTGTATTATTGTATATGTGAAAAATATGTGTTTTCAGTTACAAAATCAACAAAATCTGCCTCACATAGATATAATATTAAATATTACTTTACCCGCGTGGCTTAACATGCGTAGATTTTTAGTAAATTTTAGTTATATTTTATAAATTTGTGTAAAAACCTTAACATATAGACATATATGTCATCATCATATTTTATAGAAATTTTTAATTTTACAACTTCTCTATAGAAAGTATTTAAATATCTCTTACCGTTAAAGCAGCGTTCGTAAAAAACGCTTTGCTCGACCATTTTTTCGTCGACTTTAGTTGTAAAATAGGTCACCACGAAAATCCATTTTATTTTTACGGGATAATATAAAGCCTGAAAGTCCATTCTAAATATCGGTGAAAGAATTTTTGAAATCGGATTAGTAGTTTCGGAGATTACCTCCTACATCCAAACTTTACCTCTTTATATATTAGTATGATATGCAAACTTAGAAAGAAAATGAAAGGATATACATATAGTGGAGCCTATGATCGCGACACGTTAAATACGGCAATTCATCAACACGCTTCGTTGACACAGAAAATTGTTGTTACATCAAGGGGAAATTTATCGCGTCTATCCATCCGAGAAAATGTATTCTCACATTGCTTATTTAAAATTCAATATCCTTTTCTCCCTTACTTAGTAATTTATAATCATGGTGATCGGAGTCGCGCGAAAACAAAGTATTTCAATTTATAAGATTCCGTTCAAATATCGCAGCCCCTCGCGGTGGAAATCGGATTTGTAATTATATTTATCGAATGTATATTTAGACATTTAACTTTTGCGCAAGAAACGCATGACAAGATTTTTAGAGGCCCTTATCTACTTTATTAACTTTAGGTTATTATTAAAATTAGGTTAATTAGTAGTGCTTAATGATTAATATAGACCTAAAGAGCATTGAGATATTTATTGAGCAGGATATAGTGAGGTATGGTTTAACAATGTTACATTTATTTTTATTTAAATAATATCGGTAATAAATTAGCTTTTTGGCCAAAGATATTTTTAACAATCAACTATCCTAATTTTGAATGTCCGTCTGTCCGTCCGTAGCTCGCTGGAATTACAACAACAACATTGATGATGACTACCGCTAAAGAGGTCCTGGCGTCCGAGTATGGTACGTCAATCTTGCGCGTCAATTTACACGCAAGAGTCCGTTATTGTGTTCCGTGATTTTTCATGGTTTTACGGTTATGGCTAGTTATGAAAATATTTGCCATCCTATTATTTTTCATGTATTTTTTTTTGTTAAATGAAAGAATGTTAATTAATTATTTATTTTAATTATCTTCGTAAATTGTCGCAAACACTCATTTAAAATCTTACTTAAGTTTCGACACATAACATATTATTTATAACCCAGAATTGCTTGAAATATATGAGTGTATATTTATCAGATCATTGGATAGCATGGTTTTATGGTCAATTGGTAATTTTTGCACAAAAATAATGAGAAAAAATAATTTTTAATTTGGCTGGAATACCGGACAATTGCCCGACAGCCAACTGCCTGATTGGCTACTGTTTTTGAATATCATTTCATTACCAATAAATCGACGTTTATTGGACAAAAGACATTTAATTGCTTGAAACATACATACATAAAACATATAAATGTAGTATAGAATGTAGCAAGCCTTGGAAACACTGCCTACCTCGCTAGATATATAGAAAAACCTGTTCTGAGGTATGTAGTCTTTTTTATCAATTTACCACCTTAGATTGATATCTAATATTTATTTTGAAAGAAAGTATAGTAAAAATCAAGAGTAAAAAATATGTGTAGTAAAGTATCATGCAAGATGCAGGGAAAAAAATGGTAATAAATGCAGACTGTAGTTTTACATTTCTTATCAAAACAGTGTCTTTCATATGGAAGTGGTTGAAGCTGAAATAAAAGTAAAAAAAAAAAAAATAGGAATGCAACAGAGAAGCAAGAAAGAACGTAATTTGGTAAAAAGATAAATAAAATAGAATCACAAAAAATGACACAAGAAGTTATATCATTACAGGTACTTAATTGTAATAATAATTAGTGGTCCCTCACCATTTCTATTGATCTTCCTTTACCGCGGTAGGTATAAATATCTATCATATCGATTGTCATTCCTTCGTGTTTTGTTCAGTTGCACTAGGAAAACGTAGACACCAAACCCCACCCCCCGGATACCGCCCCATCCCCTACTTGAACTATATTTTTAATAAATAAAAAAATCACCCCTCGCCCTTAAACCCCTTTCTGAATCCCGTGCAACGCCGGGTACGGACCGCTTGTTATACATATAATTCAAAAATACATTTATCTAATAAATTCATGTCTTCGTAATTAAACGTATCAATGTAATTTCCCTTATCTATGTACCAGTAAATATTTTAACAAATTGATGTTTTGAAAGTTGATCCAGTGACTTTTTAGATAATTAGAATTTTCTCCTAATAAAAACGCTGAAACTGGAATTATTAAATTTGAAAGTTGATACAGTGACTTTTTAGATAATTAGAATTTTCTCCTAATAAAAATGCTGAAACTGGAATTAATTCGCGACAAACAAAATAGGGTCGAGCCGTATTAGTTGTGTTTGCTTACGTCTACATGTGTGGCAACCAATTCTGGTAGCACAAGCCAAACGTGTCCTATCAGGCCCACTGCATCTTTCAAGCACCTACCAACAATACCGCCCCTGCAACCCAAGACCCTTCGTCGCCCCACCGCCTCTACGCCTCTCTGTCTTTGACACACAAAGCAAAAGGGATGGATGGAAATTTTGAATTTTCATACAATTGCTTCACACGGCTATTGAAGGAAAAAGAGAAAGCGAGATACAAAAACGCTATTTCATTCTGCCACGTACCTATATGGCTCGAGCGGGACCGCCAAACAAATATTGAGCCTGCTCTTTACTATACGCTTCCCAGGAAGTGAGAGAGGGATGGATGTACGGTGGATTCGCGAAGGCTTTTCTGTATGGAGGTCATATCTGTTGCTGCACAAATGGGCCGTCAGTCGCTTCCGCGAGCGTGTAGAGAGCGGTCTGAAAGCGGAAGCTGAATATTTTCATTTTCAGCGATTAACGGGAGTGAAAACATACCGATAATAATTAACCAAGTCGGCCGGAAGAGTATTTGATATAGTGACTGTAAGTTTTTTTGACAATCCTAATACATTCACGCTTAATTCTATTTTTACTTTAAAATTAACGTAATGACTATACGGCATTTACCTCCAATCCTTTGTTTGTGGCGACTTCCGGAGTTTAAAAGGATTTGCTCGGCGTGCATTTGAAAATAAAATTCACGAAGTTATTGAAAAACTTTTCAATATTGTTTTTAAGTGTACGTATGCATATACTATGTTAAAAAACACAATACATTAAGTTTATTTTAACGCTAGATAATATACATACGTATATTTATTCATATAAATTTGAATGCAATAAAATATAAGAATTATCTGTACCCTGTGAATGTGTTATCGTAATGCTACAATAATACTTAACTATTTTCATCGAACAGAAGAATCAACAAATATAATTAGAATAATACTCATTTTCACATTATTAATGAATTATGGTTTTAAAAGATTGACATTTTAATTTAATTTGTTGCTATCGAATCGTCTCCAGGAGGCTGGGTAACGACTTGTTCAGTAGTACCGAAAAGGATACAATTATCGAGTACCATTGTGTTATTGATTTATTTTCACGATGTACATTTGTTTAACAATATTTTAATAAGTATGTTCTGAGAAAACAACTAATGAGTTCACAATTAAAGTCTAAAGTCTCAGTAAAGGAAATTAAAAAAAAAATATATATATATTTTTTGGCTTATGTAAAATAATTCAGAAAAATATCTTATAAGTATACCTACCTACATTAAAAGTAATATTGCTTAGTATTCCACTTTAAAAATATGCAGGTATCAGTAGCAGCCGCGAAATCTATGTATTAACTAAGTCATAGGAAGGACTATCTTTGTCTCTAGCATTGTCCATTCGAATATATGAAAGAAACTGATTTGCCAAAGAACATGTGAGGGGTATAAAAGCAAAGGCAGCAATATTCAAAAATAATTTGAATGCTGTCATCGAGGATTACCTACCTGCGTTCAAAACATTATTTTAATTTTTTGGATATTGCTAACTTTGATTTTATACCCGTCATGTATACAACTTTTAAATATTGATATTCTGTGGATACTCTTGCGTTGGAATCGGTGAACGTTGCATTGTGTATCAATCACTTCACCACATCACTTAAGCCAGCTCATACATATCATAAGCCCAGAGTCACCCTGTAAAGTATTCTATACACGTTTTCCATATAAATAGCTTCGTTTCTGTGAGACTTCTATAATTTATCTTAATTCATAAAATTATTTTACAATTAGTGTAGGAACTTCTATATCCACACCATTTACAAAAGAAGTAACGTAAGTTTTGTATGATTAAACATATTTATGAAATTCGATCATTTTTATTTAAAGTTTTAAATCGTTTGATTTTTTTTTGTTTCTCTTCTGATATATTGAGGTCTAAACTCTAAGCCTGCCAAGACAAAAATGTCACCTTGCACGAACAGCTTCCCATAAAGTTTCAATGCTCTTTTTGTGAAAGAAAATAATTAAAAATTTTAATTTATGTTTAAAATGTAATTATATTTATGTTTAAAATCAACGATATCAACACGAAAACCTGTCACATCAATCTTTTAAAACTAAGGCTTACTAACTAATGATACGAAAATGGTAGTAATAGAAATGTTAGCTGGTTGTGCATTCCGCGAACTTTAATACCTACCGCGGGTAACCTAACCAAATAAACAACCGCGCAAAAACCAAAGATGTTATCTCTTGTTATATAATATTATAATGTTATCTCTTGTTATATAATATTATATCTCTTGCATGCGGATGTAGAAAATGATAATTAATAGTTGTGATTAAAGCTTGTAAACCCAAATTTTAAAATAAGGAAAGCGATAATGATATAAAATTGAAAGAATTTTATTTTTATCATATATGTGGAGAATTCTCAATTCAGTGGAGATAAGATCCCTCAGATGTATGTGTGACAAATCGATTTGTGATAGAGTAAAGAATAAAGATATTAGGAATGAATATAAAGCTGATCTTAGCATAATTGATAGAATTAAAAAAGGGTCGCTCTAAACGAGAAAAGAATGGTAAGAAAGATATATAACGCAAGTATTGAGGGTGACAGAAAGAGACGGCGACCGCAGAAGACGTGGCATGATAAGATTAACCAGATGGTCCCGTTAGAATCCCCAACAACCTTCGAGCTTGCATGCGAAGGTGTATGAATGTGGACGAGACGAGAGTTTTATGTCGAGATGTATGTATGTATGTATGTATGTATGAGAGTTGTGTGGCGCTCTATTTTCTCTGCTTACTCCCACGGATAAATGGCGTGATATGTAAGTAAGTATGTGGATTGGAATGGAATGATAAGTAAGTAAATATGTGGATTGGAATCCGTTACTTGATAACGCTTCAGTTACGCAAGCTAGACAAACAGTAATATAAATTTAAATTTAAAAATAGTTGCCTTCTCGCATAATCAATAGCAAATACTACATTTTAAGAAAAAAAATTACGTTCGTTTGTTTATATATAATATTAAATATTGTGATACTCTAGAATTTTTTTTTCCTCGGGTTGTAATCCTACTGATAAATGATATCCTTCAATCTGCAGCTCGCAGTTACACCTATTAGCCATTGCAAGAAGATAGCAGTTAGCGACGTGGCTCCGGTTAGTTTATAGAGTTGTAGAGCTGTACTCTCCTCTCTATTACTCCACCTTTCCAGTAACTCCAACTTTTCCAGATGTTCTCTGCGGTGTGTCGGAAAGTTGTAGGAAGGCAGATTGTGGACACTCTAACGTAGTATCTAAAGTTGCAGCAGAATTGAGGAGTTAGTGCGCGTTCCTCTTTAATTATAAGAATATGTCTCCATAACCATATTTGAATGGCGTAAAGTTTCCTCTTTCATTTTCTTTGATATCCATGTTTCCTCTTCTTAGAGGCCAATGGAAAAAATAAGATATTTAATTAACTACACACACTTTTGCAGGTAAAGTATGGATTTGTTATTCCAAACATTGCTAGCTTTGACGTTGCACTCTTTGCTATACCATTTTTTCAATATATTTTTATTAAAAAGAAATGTGTTATAACTACAATAAATTGTTATCTTCAATCCATCTTACCTATTTACTGCAATTAAATGGCAAAAGAGATTACTACAGAATCCCAACATTCGGAAAACGGCTGGAATAACGGAGAAGCGACGAGAACCTTCTCCTAAATATTACAATAATCTAGAAAGTTCGAAAATACCAGCATTTGGATATAAATAGCGCAGATTTAGGCTGCCGCGCAGTCATCGTGCTTTGACAGTTAGTTCGGTGTGAACTCAGCCACGGGTTGCCTGGGGATGGAAAGGGTGGCCAGTCGTGACATAATCGAAGCTATAAATAAAGCGAAATAATCGATCGGAGTACCTAAGTGGTGAAATAAACTAGTGCAAACTTCTATGTGCGAAAATTGAGTATTCTATGAGAGATAAATAAGTGTTACCCAGCAATAATAAAGTATGCATTTACCAGTGATATATTGCGAAATAGTGTACACTAAAGAATAGCGTTAAGTTTAATTCATGTGACTTTGTACATTGAATAATTAATTAATCGTTAATAAATAAATTGCTAATTAATTTCCCGTATTTTCATTTACCTCCCGTAGCCATGACGCGTGATAATACTATCAAAATTTTATTATTATCATTATAATAATTCAGCATTTAAATGTAATTCGCAATTTGCATCCGCATGTTATCTGTAGGAAGTAATTAAAACATTTACTTTTCTACGTACATAAATTTAGCTCACGCCATCGGCATCGCCACCACCGCGAGCAATCAGGTTCACTATGGCAGTATTAAAATATTTGCATAGGGGTTATTTTACAACTACCCTGAAGAAATTGAAGTTATTTTTCTTCAATCCAGATTCAGATTAAGGTTTCGGCTCACGTTGGGTTATGAAACATCGCAATGAAGCTTGTTTTATTTTATGTTTTAGATGGAGTTAATTGCGTTTATTGATTTTACGATATTTTACACGAGATGTGAACAGACATGATAATATTATATCCGTGTAACATATCTATCAAAATTCTTATTATTATTTTAAATATGCAATGCAATAGATGTCATCTTTTTATATTTTTTATAGCTGACGTATAAATAAAACTATGTAAAATCTTTCAAGATAATTTAAGATTTTAGACTGACCCGTAATAATGACCACAATTATTTACATTTTTAACAGTAATTGGTGTTATGGTGTTTACATAAAAATTAATGTTAATTATCTAAATAATATTACACCGGCTCTCAAACATGTAGTAGGGATCATGACCAGGACTTTCATAACCACCCATTAGGAATAACTAAGTTTGTATAAACACCCTAACACAAATAATAGTTGGAGTTTTAAACAGTAAGCAAACAAAATACTGCTTTCAACTGTTTCTATTAGTAACCAGATAATAATAAATTCTCAACTAGTACGCTATTTAAATAAATACAGATTTGTGCTTATCAGCTTATTTGTGTTTTGTCATTTAATGACAACTGGTTTCAGAACATCTAATCTATTGTCATACCAGAATAAGCGTAAATAAAATTGTGTATTTTATTCTTGGATCGCTAATTATCTCCATATTCACTTTAAAAATCTGCACGGTGAACGGTGACCCCGAGTTCAGGCTATACGTTCGTGTCAAGTATAAGTGAAAGAAATACGATAGTGTCAAGTGTGAGTGACGTCAGGGTTGCGGGAAAGGGGTCTTAATGGTCTGAAGAGAGTGCAGTGTCATATTTATCGGATAAATAGTCAGAATTTGAAAGGAAGTTAATTTTTTTTAAGCAATAAAATTTCGATCCACAAAGTTATTGCTTGAAAGTACATATTTATTTTAATTTATTTATAATCAACGCTCTAGTGATCTATAAAGTGCAAGTATTTATACATATCAAACACTTTTTTAATACGCAGAAGTAGGGAAGAAAAATAGAAAGAAATTCTCTTTTGTCGTAGCGTACCTGCCACTCACTCACTTTCATACATTACACATTCTTCTCATGCACGATCATCTAACACAGCCGTCTTCCATAGTCTGGTTTAAATGATTGTGTCAGGTCTCAATCAGGAACGCACCCTGTTCCTGTTGCCTTCAACGTGCGTCTCATATATTTAGTTAGTATGAGTATTAGACTACAGTGACTTGGTGATTAGATTATCTTTAAATTAATTATACTTTTTCATTTCTCTTACGAGATTTCTTAATTTTCAATTAGATATAAAAAGTAAAATTAAACAACTTATTGTTACAACCAATATATTTATTACAATTTAACAGAAACTAGGTAAATCTAGGTAAATTCCCTCGAATCGATGACGATACGAGTAAAATGCAATTACTTCTTTAATAGTTGAATTAAAGCATTAAAAAACATAAGAAATAAATTGAATTGAATTGAATTGAAAAATTAAAGAATAATATTTTTTACATATAACATTATCTGTTATTTTTTTACTTTTCAATATTGCGATGGTGTTAGATATTTAATGAGATTCGATGTGCTTATTGTTCTAGGGCATACATATTCTAGGAAGAATCATTAAAACATTCATCATGTTTTCGACTTATAAAGTAGATAAGATAGCATTGTCATCGGTTATATTATAGAAACTTTTAACCGTAAAACACTTAACCCTAAAAACTTAACGCCGAAGACGAAACTTGCTCGACGCTAGCTTACTTAAGAAACCATATTGCTGGTCCCAAGTCCTATATTTTCAAATGAAGTCGGATCTGTTTCCAGTGGAAAGTTATTCATGAAATGTGGGCCATTCAACATCCATTACGATTTCTCGTATTAAACATTATTCTATATTATCCAAACGTAGTCGGTAAAAGAGTGAAATCCAAAAGGGCTTTGAAATAAATTGCGATGGCTTAAATTGACCGTTGTTATTTTACATAAAGTTATGAAATGGATCAAAATAATGGTTCGCTATTTTTACATTTTTGCTGAAAACTGAGTAAATCATTTTTTCATGTAGATTACAAAATATTTTGTACTGCATGGTGGCGTTAATAAGTTTATTTGAAAAAATATTAACCAAAATACAGATATTAACATCCGACACATAAATAACATGACATCATTGATTAATCTATTATCAGGAAGAATTCATCAAAGCCATCAAGAATCACCCTTACCACCAATAACAATAATTTTGAAGTTCCGTCCATCACTTCTTGTCCAATAGCTGATTTCATTCCGTTTTCAAAATAAGTGTGAAAATAATTGTTATTAAATAAAATGAAAATATTGTCTTTATGCTTTTTTTTAAATAAAATACTCTGAATTACTTTTTTAAAAATATTTATGCTTTTTTAAATATTTCAGTTTAATGAAAATTAAAACTTATTAAGCAAACAAATTGCATTCATTACTATATCGCATAGGTTATTGATGTTAATCATTAATCAAATTATATTAAAATTACATAATTGGCGGCCGAAATATATGTGTATATTAAAAGTACGGTTAGTAAAATTACGAGTAATAAATATAAAAATATATATTAAAAGTATATTTTTGACGGGTTACGGTTACTGTAAAACAAATTGTATGTCGATTTGTTACTAAACTACATCATGAGATGCGATTTTTATGTGCGAGAATTAAATGAAATGTTCCAGCAAGTTTTAGTGTTTTACCCAGCGATAATAAGAGTTCATAGTCCAGTATAAATTGCGAAATAGTGTTATTTCAAGAGTAGCGTATAAATTTAATTTGTGTTAAATGACTTTGTTATTGATTAATAATATAATATAAGTGGTGAAAACAAAGTACATTTTTATTAATTTTTTAAAACTTTTTGAAGAAAATTAATTAATTATTAATTATATATAAATGTTAGGTATATAAAAATACTTGTAATTTTCTTGTACTATAAAAGCCCACTAGGGCGTTTATTATAAAAAATAAATCGCTATAGATGAGTATTTTCCTTCGCCTTTGCAACTACGATCCATGACAATGTGTATTTTACATTACCTACCTACGATTATTCAGTAATTCAAAAATGTATTTCATTTATATCAACTTATAATTTTCATACTTGTGTTTTACATTTGCACAAAGTATAAAAATATGTGACATAAAAACTTCATTGCGACAGAATAAATTATAAAATATTATATTATAATTCCACAAACATTTTTGTGTTTCTAAAGATACAATGTATTTTACCCGTAATCTCACTCAAACCAATATTTGATTTGTACTGACGAATTGTGTAGGATTTGGATTGTAGGCCGTGAACTTTCCGGTTAGGTACCATTTAGGCCAAAGTGGTTCATTTGACATAACATTATCAATCAATCTGCCCTGAACACTTGAGAGATAGGGATGATCCCTTTTGTCAACCAGTTGTAGGTTTGAACCCCACTAGCGGTATTCAAAATTAGTTATCTTTTGGTCTGTTTAGTAAAGTATTATTTTTTTCATATTTAATATAAAAAAAGATTAAACATTGTAAGGTTATTAAATATTATGAAGGAGTCACGACGGCGGTGGGAGACAAATAGACCACTTGAAATTAATTAATATTTTTATAAATCACGAACTCACTGGATACAAATTTAACTGGAGCACTGTTATTTAATTCACACTTATTTTGCACTGTCACTCATCTGTAGAATACTTTATACTCGAATTCTAAATATTCGCACTTATACACTATCGAACCCTCGATGGGTAATTCTCTTAATTTATTTCGCTGGTCGATAAACGGGCACTGTCGTTGATTTCATTTATATGTCCATGCTTCGTTGTCAGTACAATAAATTTGTTCACCATACGTTTTTCGCGTAATTTATAATCACTTGAGTTCTAGAAATTTCTTACGTATTTTGGTGCATATGAGTTTCTTCCAGACCGTTTGGGAACCTTCGAATATCTCTCATCCTCCTTGATTTTTATAATCTCATGATAATATTAGAGTTAAATATAAAGTAAATTATATAAATTTATTAAGAATATTGAATTTGTGGTTATTGGTAAAGTATTTGTTCTAGATTTATGAAATAGTCTTCCAATTTTATGATCAACTCCCTCACTAATGAGTTGTAAAGTGGTTTAAAATGTCAAAGAGTGTAAGGTTTGATTATGACATTTTTAGAATGTTGCCAAAAAGCCCGGATTTTAATTTAATTTTTTAATAAAGAGATACACACGTTTACACGGAATACGTGTCGCATCAATTATTACTATATTCGATAACTATGCTCGCGATTTTGAGAATAGGAATAAATTTCTGGTATCCTGAATGGAGCTCGAACCACCGATTACTGAATCCTGAACCACACAGAACTACTACCCCAACAAACTTGAACCAATTATTTCTCACTTTAAGATTTTCGTACCGAATAATATTTTATAAATACACAGTACTTGTACATAAATATTACAAAATTCTAATGTAATATAACAGGCATTCATCAATTCTCTTGTGTATTACATGAATACGCGTAATCTAATCAAATTGAGCTGTAAATATCAATTTACGAAAATAAATCATAATCTTAATATATCGAGAAGAAAATCACGTGTCTTATATTTACATTTACTTTTGGAAATAAGTGATTGATGCTTGTTCGTCCGTAATATATATAGAAAATAATTTGTTTCAGGAGGGGTACATACAGCCTGGAAAATTATTTGTATTGATCTGTATGTCCGACAGACTAATCTGAATGAATAGACAAAATATTTTCAATAGAAAATAACTAATCCCTACAACATAGAGAGATATGTATAAAATATTTTTTCAATTTTTTCGGGCCCATTTCCTATAGAGTACGAGTATATAAATAACTTATTAATTAATTTAATTAAATAATTATAAAAATTCTAAAGCAATTGAGTAATCTGATTTTAAATTAAAATCCGGAACAGAACAACGACCACCAGAGCCGCAGGGATTTGAAAATGTCAATTAATTTATATTTATTTAATACTGACTGTGTGAACCCGGAATTGCCCGGCTTAAGGATTTATTTAAAAATAATTTTGTAGGAGGACACAAAGGTTCCATCGTTTGTAAAGAGAATAAAAACAATGTTTTCATTTAATCTAGGCTGGGATGGATAGGATGTCCAGGACGAAATTGTGGCCTATGTATTCCGCCGGGACCTAAAGTATAAGAATGCAAAATTTGGATCAGATCGCAAACGGTGCAGAGTTGTACATTAAATATATCGGGTGAGGGAGTGGGGTAAAAGGAGAAAGGAGAAAAGTTGTCTTTGTTACCCGCCGGGTACTAAAGAATAAGTATGTAAAATTTGGGTCAAATCGGTCAAACGGTGTAGATTTGTACAGAAAATATATCAGGGGAAGGGGTGGGGAAAGCGGATAGAGGATAGATGTCGCTCGTGTTACCCACCGGGTCCTATATCATAAGTATGCAAAATTTGGGTCAGATCGATCAAATGGTGTAGATTTGTACAGAAAATATATCAGAGGGAGGAGAATAAGTAGAGGGGGAGGGAGAAAATATCGTCTATGTTACCCGCCGGGTCCTAAATCATAAATTTGCAAATTTTTAGTCCGATCGGTTGAACGGTACAGGTTTGCATTGAAAATATACGAAGAGGAGGGGAAGGGGTAAAGGAGGAGGGGATAATGTCACCTATGTTATCTACCGGGTTATGAAGAATAAGTTTGCAAATTTTGAGTCCGATCGGTCGAACGTTATAGATTTGCATTGAAAATATATCAGGGGAGAGGAAGGGATAACATGGGAGGGAGGAAATGTAACCTATGTTACCCGCTGGGTCCTAAAGCATAAGTATGCAAAATTTGAGTCGAATCGGACGAACAGTGTAGATTTGTATAGAGAACTGACAGACAGACAGACATTAAGTTTTATAGGTATAGATAAACAGAACATGAAAAATTAAGTCGGTAGCATTGTGTGGCATACAAATTGTTGCCATATTGATGATTCACTGTTTCATAGTACGATTGAGATAAATTTATTGATAAATCGAGGATCCTACAGAATTCGTGTAACCTTTGTACGTTGATACAATTGATTTTCTTTGTGACCTTGCTTAGATTTAAGATATTTGTGTACCTACATATATTAATTTTAGATAGAACTTATAACTGTTTAACCATCAATGATGGCCATTATCCGTCAAATGTCGTTGTTAGAGATATGTCGTTAGATGCCTTCGAATTCTGTTAAAGTGTACCGTGTTTTATTGAGAAATTTATACATAAATTAACCAGTGACTGCTATTACCTGTCTAGAATCTCAATTATTGTGTTGAAATACTTAACCCTCCTTTGTTAGAGCATATTTTTCCTAGTTTTCTAGTTAAGAGCACGTTGGTTTTTTTTTAAAGTTAAGGTATTGATAAAATATATATTTAATTTACCAAAATAATAATAATGAAACCCGGAAAAACCCGGAGTTCTTCAGAATAAGTCAGCACACTAATAATGTCGGTTACTTTTCTCCCATCACAAGGTTGTGTCGCACATATAATTTGTATTGTGCTGACCCTAACATTGATGCTGATATTCTTGCAGACACCTTAACTTCGTTCAAAAACTCACTCATACCCAACATCCATTTTCTAGAACCTATAGATCCATTAAAACAATCATTCATCAAATACTAATCGCACTACACTCAAACACAAAATATATAATATACATAAGTGTACATGTAAAATATAATTAATTGCAAAAATACATGTTACTAGAGCGTGCCGAAGACACTTGTAATTGGGATAATGGGCATAGTCTTCACTATAATGTTTATTATCAGAGTATCATGTACCTATTATCCTGTTAGTGTCTCTAATAAATATTTAAAAAAATAAATAATATTGTCACGGGATCGTGGCGGTGGGAAGCCAATCAAACATTTGAAATTAATAAATGTTTTTATTTATCACCAAAATCACTGGACACCAATTTAACTAGAGTACTATTCCTTAATTCACGCAATTTCGATAAGAATCTGTCAGACGAAGCAATACCAGCGGTACATAATGGAATAACATAAGTGGACGGAATATTATAGAAATTCTGTCGCTTGTTCTATTCTATGTGTGGAAAACTTTGCACGATACAGTAGAGAATGAACGAGTTGAGAAATAGAAAAGTTAGAATAAAGAAATTATGCGGCGAGTGTTGAAGACTACAGAGGGCGCCCGCGAAAGACCTGGCATGACCAGATAAATGAAATAATGGAGGATGGCCCTATTAAAAGCTTCATTGATCAAAGAGCATGCAGGGGCAACATGTACGAAAATGGATGAGAAAAAAGTGTCATGCCAGGATTAAAGAGTGTGGCATTTTATCCTCTCTGCCTGATGATAAGTAAGAAATTAATAATGCATTCTTGACCAGTTTAACAAATAAACCAAGAACTAATTAATAAATAAATTAAGTAATAAAATAAACGTCTTCTGATTTCAATAAGATAAATTATAGAAGTTTCACAGAGATGAAGCTATGAATATGAAAAACAATGTGTGTGGAAGTCTTTTTATACGATAGTCCCGGGTTTACAACCTGTATGAGCTGGCTTAAGTGATACTTCTATACACTGCAACGTTCATCAATTCCATCGTAATAACATTCGCACATTGTCAAATTTTGAATGTTCTATATATATGTTCGAATTCAAGGAACCTTTCGTATAATTGATTGGTAGGTATATGTTAGAGACATCTACGGTCTTTTTCTCATTAACTAGTTAGTATACACAGATTTCGCAGCTGTTAATTATACCTCTATACTAATTAATTAATCATCAATTTTAGGCACTCCCAACTAATAGTATTAAATTTTAATTCCATTTCTTGCATGCCACCTAGTGAATAAGTAATAGTAAATAAGTTTTTTTTTTTTTAGCAGTAAGTTGTTTTGTAAGATAATTTTTCTGTGTAAAGCGCCCTTGAGGTGAATATTTGCGAAAACGGCGCTATATAAATTATCCAAATATTATTATTATTATTATCCCTCTGGGGACAAAATCGGTAAAACGGTAAATTTGTTTCAGTAGACTTTCTCTTTTTTTTCTTCTTAGAATAGATAGTTACGCACCAATCTGTGACCGTTTCAATTCCCCGCAACCTAGTTAGAGCCTCTTCGTCTTATCACCTGAGACTGGGAATCTTTCTAGATTCTTTGAAGCGAGCGTCGGAAAATTGAGCTATTTACAATCTTAATATTGAAGATTGATTACCAAGAATCCGTAAAAGTGAATTTGAGTTTTTAATAATCTAAGATATTTATTATTTTTTGAGGCAAGACTTTTCTGAAGAAATCTCTTAAGTCATGACACAAGAATATTTTTCTCAATACGATAAATAATATAAGTAATACCAACTACAACTGGATGTAATATTTTCAAAATTATTTAACCATTCCACATAAGTTTTGGGGTGATTAATAAACTACTTATAATAATTATTTTAACGGTGGTGGTTAATAAACTACTTATAATAATTATTTTAAATGATCTTCGCTTAATATAACAAAATAAATAAATGGCCCGCTTGTTGGTTTAGTAGTTAAGACGCTCACCTAGTGACCCGATAGTAGGGAATTCAAACTTCAAACCAGGGGACTAGCTAGTTAGTCCTATTTTCATACAGGTATTTTTACCATTTTTTTTAAAGACAGATGCGCACACAAAATACATGCCACATAAATATTCTTGCTATTTTCAAAATAACCTAAACTGCGAAAAGGGGACTTGCTGGTCTCCGGGAATGGGGCTCATACTACCGACAACTGGATCTCTAGGCAAAAATCTCAACCAATAGATGAACATTGAATTGTCTGTCTCAACACAGAGCTCTGTAGTGAGACAGGCATAGTTAAATCAAACCTTATCAAATGTATATAAGTAAAGCAATGAAATAAATGAAAGTGAAAATGAACACTATTTGAATTTTGTAAATCATTAAAAAAAAATTGCAAACAACATTTTTTCATTACATCCTGTAAATTTTAACTCTCTTATTAATATTATAAATATTCAGAAGCAGAATTTAGTTTTCAAAAAACGTAGTCACTGAATGAAATTAGGATAATCGAAAGTTGTACTTTAAAAAGGCTTAAAACTTCTGTGCACATGTGGCACACATGCTGATAATATGACTGATAAAGTTTTTCCTTGTAAAAATTTCAAAACACATTTCAGCGTGACAAATGCGGACGAGCTTCAACTGTTTCAGATTAAAGTTGGCGAGCGACATTTTCCTTCGGGATTACATGGGTATTAGGGGTAAGTAAGTTCAGGTACGCGAACACCTGGGGTTGGATGCTATCGTCCATATATCACCACCTTTCCCTTCCCGTCGGGAGATGGATTTATCAAACGTTACTCCAAAATACATCAGAGATTTTGCGCTTTTCGAAAAACGAATGAAATACTAATCGAATATCAACTCGAATGAAATCCTTTCTTGATTTTAAATGATCATCACCAGGTTAATTAAATATATTTGCAAAATTTTGCCTACACTAAATTAATCTGAATAAATGTATTTTGGTCAGAATTTATTGAAATGTTAATGAGATAATGCATTTAAATTTTGTAGAGTGATGCTTGCATAAACGTTATAAATAAAATTAATTGATGTATAAGCCAAAAATTAAATTCGGACAAATTATTCAATATTAGGCTAACCAGATATGGGTTAGTCATTATTTTAGGTACGGTCTGTTGGTTAGGCTAGTTGACGCTATTTTAATATTGTTATGTCATGTTTGATTGAAAATAATGTGGATATTCATTGAATTTATCGTCGGTTAATTAAAATCAAATAAGGTAATTGTAATAATGAAACATTATTTGAAAGCTTTCAAAAATATTAATGAAATTATTGAATCACGGAAGTACTTGATTCATATTGTTTTAAAAGTCTAAGAATAACCATTGTAACTCAACTAGTATTTTATTATTTTTGATAAGTTTTTAGTGTAGTTCAAAATAATTTTGTAATTTATTCCACGAAATATTTCAAGTAAACTATCTTTACATAAAATATATATTGAAAGTTTGTAGAAAATATGTTTGTACTGTACATTAATGTTCTTAGAATAATTGATCATAGATATTGAATATCATATGAATAAGACACCCTGAGTCAGATAGGGTGAACACAGGATTCTTTAAGTCACGAAATAATGCATATTTCAAGCGTTCCCTGCATTAAACATAGATACAAGATCTAAATTAATAACATGTCCATTGGAAACCCATAGAGAAAACATATTTTTAAACCCCATATAAATCTTACGCCTCAAACCCTTATGTGGTGGGAATGTGTGTATCGAAAATGACCGACTTTAGCGCCGTCGCGTCGCGATATATTTCAAGACCGATTTGGTCGGTCAAAATTATTTAAGATATACAAGCATGCAGTACCTTCTTTTGCATCTACTAACACGATATTATTCATTAATAATTTTATTAATAATTTTCGATTAAAATTACTATAGTTATGATACAAGTTTGTGAATTGAGCAGTGACCATTTGAAAAATGTCTTAGAAATTCAGAGCAAAATTTCATCATAACCGACGAAATGCGCAAATACTGGTTTGAGAGTTTCCAGAAAAAAATACTTATTATGTCAGTAGAAATTTGCTGCGCTCGACTTGCAGCCTACTAGCGTTGCAGCGTTGACTAGCGGGGCCACTGAAATCACCGTACAATCATATAGACCCACCTGCTGCTGAATAAGTGAGTGCTCCCACTGCTCATTTGAGCGACTTGAATGATGTAAATGCATGATCTACAATACTCTTGTTCCTTCAGATAGTCCCAGACGTGTATGTGTTTTAAAGTTCTACATTTATAGAGCAGCTATACAATTTATGTTTTATACCCAGTCTAGCTTTTTCTCAATCTTTTCGAACCGTAGATCAGATAGACTTTGATGATAACTTTTATTCCTTTCATGAGAGTTCACGATAATTTTTCAGACAAATATGTGACCTATTTTAGAATAGAATTTCTTATAATTTTTTTTATCTGGTATTGTTTTTATCAGGGGTATTGTTTGCCCAGCTTTTAAAGTCCGTAACGTACGTAACGTCCATAACTTCTTTATAGTATTTTTTTCTTTTCTTTTCTACTTTATAGCAAAAAAAAAATTTCTTTATACAATTTTTATTTTATTATTATTTTTTTTTTTATATAAATAAATAAATACTCATTCCATAGGAAAGGTATCGTCATTTTTGACGGGTTGCAGCTAGTTATCCCGATAATAATGAATTCTTTGTCAGTCCGTAACGTCCGTAACTTATTTTGTAAAAACCTTTTTTCATATTTTTAAAATAATTAAATAAATGCTTATTCTTTAGGAACCGACACGTAGTCGTTTTTGACGGGTTACAGCTAGTTTATAATAATAATAAATTACGTGGATCACTCAATACGTGTGGCGAAGTAAATTTATAACTCTTGAGACTGATTTCGGAATAATGTTGAAGGAAAGGAAGCTTTCTAAAGTTATCAAAGAATCGAGACCCTTAGAAATGGAAGGAGTATCTATATAGTGTGATATCGATGAAGTGTAAAAACTAGGCGTTGTGTAAAATTCTTAGGGTTTTTTTTACATGAAATCACCAGGCAAAGTGTGAAATAAACTTATCGATTACTATTTTATGCGTGCGAATAATCCAGACATTCTTAAGTATAAAGGAAATAATAATATTACAAGTTTTCAGATATAATTTTTTTTAATATGTATAATTCAAATTTTTAATATGTATAATTCAAATACAGTATCAGTCTTTGTAAAACGCAAACGTGCAGGTGTTTTATGTAATAATATCATTTATGTAATAATATCACTCTGAAACTATAATGGCATTCGAAAATGACAAAAGTCACAAAGTGTGATGTAAGAGCGAGTGACGATTTTGTGTATTTGGGAAGTAAGTTTACTGGGGACGGCAAGGCTGAGAGGGATATCGAGAGGAGGGAGACTACGGGAAATAGAGTAAATGGTGCCCTTATTGCCGTTATGGTAAATAGGAATCTGTTCTGGTGCCGACTTTTATGTATGAAAGTGGAGCCTGGAATGGAAAAAAAAAGAAATTATGCTGAATGCGGGGGAAGTTCGGTCGCTGCAACCCGTCAAAGCACACGTGTGCAAAGTCTGTGATAGTGAGGAATGAACAAATAAGAGGTGAATAAAGAAAGTATCGCTAAGATCGCTTGGTTACGTTAAATGTATGAACGAGAAGACGATATAAAAAATATATGAGGGGAGTTTAAAAGATAATAAGATAAATCAAATATTGGAGGATGGCCCTGTTAAAAGCTTTAATAATCGAAAAGCTTGCTTGAGATATATGAGTGTGGTTGAAGCCTAAGTGGTGTGGCGTTATATTCTCTTTATCTTGTGCGTCCATTTGGTATAGCAGCCGTGCCGTTTCGCAACGGTTTATACGACCGGTGCGGAGTAGCATGGTCCTGCTTGTTAGTAGAAAAAAAATATCAACCTGGAGACGATTGATTAGGACCGATATGGAAGCTTTTGCTCTTAGAACGGTCCTGGGTAAGCGGTGGGTACCATTCACTGTCATTATCTTGTGCATCTGTACGTACATTGACTTGACGGCGTTGATATTTCTGGAAGAATTCACTTTCCGGAATACTGTTAAGTACCTACCTGTTTCACATGGTATTGAATATAAAATATAAGCAGTCCGAAATCACAGCGAGCTAAGTCAGGCGAATTGGCATGGTGTTAGCGGGCAGTGACTTTTTAATCAGAAAGTCATAGCGAATATCGAATATCATAGTGAATAGCACTGAGACTGTTCAAACTTTGGATCGCCTATTTTTACGCCAAAGCGCACACGCAGATGTCTGTTACCTTCTCAATAACTGTATAGCAATTAGCTCTATCACAGGAATTAGTTCAAATGTCATATATTAAAACACAAATTCTCACGTGATTTAGACGCGGGTGATACGGTCGGCAACTGCGATTGTTCTGGGAAATAAATTATCTCACCTTGAATTACTAGTACCTATATCTGTTTTCTCGTCTCATTAATTTTCAATTTTTGAATTGTAGGAGACCCTATGAATCCAAGTAAGTAAGAGTTGAAAGATTTGCAATCATTCCATACAAGCACCAGTTCCAACTATCATTTTTATTACTGAGTAAACAACTCATTAAATCGTATCCATCCGTTTTTAAAACCATTTTTTATTTAATTATACACGCGTACGTCGTGGAATGTATGTCACATCAATATTTGAACGTTTTAAAAACTAAACCATAAAAAACAAGTTTTTATTATACTCCCTTTCTTATTTAATCAGGTTTCGTGTCAACAGCACGCATCGGAGTCATTACTCATTTGTATAAAAAAACCTTTAAAAATTTAAAAAATCCAAAATTATGCTATAATTATTAATTTTTTTAACGAAAATTTGTTAAATCATTTATATTGTTGCCACGAGTCTGTCTGCAAAGATTCAGCTCGATTAGATCACGAGAAAAGGATTAAAAATCGATCCAAAGTTTTTGCGTCAAGCAAGCAGATGCTACGTGTTAAAAGAAAGGAAGTAAAAAAATAAGTTAAGGTATTTTTTTATATTTTAACATTTTCTGATATCAAAAAACCGAAAAAATTATTGTGCAACGTTATAAAAAAATGATATTTCTAATCGCCGTGGAAACATTTCTCCTTTTTCTCATTTCAATTTATTTCGCTATAATTCACACGGGTTGCTTTGGTTTTGGTTTGTTATATTTTCCATAAAGAAAATGACAGTCAATTTTTCAAAAGACTAACCTTTAAGAACACTTCATAAAATTACTAAAAAAAAGTGAGAAGCGGTGTTCATTGATCGAATACATTTTACAATTTCATGACAAATCAAAAAAAAAATTTTTTCATTTAATTTCCATATATTTAAGCTCTGGTAAAACACCATTTGAGATGGATAAAGACGGCTATTTTTTTCCAAGTAAATTTATTAGACACACCATTACAATTATTTGTCTCCGTTTGTACATTTAAATGAAATAAGTTTCATTCGAGTTAGATACATATTATCCTTGTTAAACTTTCGGCACAAATCTCTGACAGGATGAATTTTAGGAAAACATGCCGCTGTTTATAAGGATAAAAACATCTAATTAGTGTTGTGATGTGGGTGCCCTACGTTTAACCCCACGTGGAAAGCACGAGCACTTTCATCTTAAGATGGATTAACGAGATGCTCTGACATTCAAAACGTTTGAAGTAAAGAAAGACGTTGTTTTTTATGTTTTGTGTAAAAAATACGCCACCGACCAAAAGGTTTGAAAATATTAATATAATTAAGAAAAACAATGTAATCTTTATTTTCTTTATCGTTCATTTTAAGAATATTCCAGAATATTTTGTCATCATTATGAAAAATACATATAACATCTGAAAATATTCATTAAAATATTTTAAATAAGCATCTTACAAAAAAGTTATTTCTGTCTCAAAAATCATTTCTTAGAATATTTTATTAAGATTCGCACATTTTCCGGCAATGGCCTTGACAAAATAAAAAATTACAAGAGATTATTTGTCTTAATATAACATTTTCATTTTAAAGTACATTTGTTGCTGTATAACCTGTCCAGAAATATTATATTGTAATATTTAAACTAATAAATTTTCACGTAGTCACAGAGTGGATTATTTAACTCAGATGTCGATCAGAGACGATTATTCCATACTATGTAATTCAATTTTGCAAGTATACTACACAAACAAATACATATTTTATATCAGGCATTAAATATTTGTTTGTTTTAAATAACGGCATTGTCGGTCAGTTTCCTAAGGTCTAACCAAACGCAAACCAAGCACGCCATGAAAACTTCAATAATCTGTAAAAATCATAGAAATAACGTAGTTAAAATATAAAAGCGTGAACCATTACATTCGAATTACTATACGTACCTACTTACATAGTGTTTGGTTTAAAACGTCACACAAAGGCATCAAAAGAAATATCTCAAATGTTTTCGACCGATGTCAAATGTCGATGAGAAAATTCAATTGTATTTCTCTTTTTATCTCTGTTTTATATGCGACAAATAATACATATGCCTTCACATCATATAGCAGCGTTCTGCAAATTCTTAACACTCTTTGAGATATTCAACACGTTGAGAACATGTATAATTTTTTTAATTAATCATGGTTTAAACAAAGTTTCAATTTTTTATACGTCATGTTTTTTGTAAGTCTTCAGAGTTCGCAAAAATCCTTAATGTCGGTTTAAGCAAAACGTAAATATAATCATTTATTTTGATGATTCCAATACTACCTTAAACCGTTTATATAAATTAAACTAACCAGTTGGGTTTTTTATTCTCAAATATTTGTTTGTATTTGTTTTTCAATTGTATATTTATCCAAATGTAAAAAACAAGTTATGTATTTGTTTATCCAATAACTTTTTTTCTATATTTTGGTAAAATTGGCTGTACTTTCAAACCCGACATATTTTTATGACCATCCTGACGCCAATAGTCAGCTTACTATAGTTAAAGTTTTTCTAATGCTAAACAATCGTACTACCGATCTTTCCGATTTTATTAGTTTTATGAAAGTAATTCCGATTTTGTACCGGAAAAAGTATCGTTATCATGCGTTACATTTAATTTTTATTTTTACATTTAAATCTTCTGTTTTCACCTGTTTAATGCATACAAATTTAACTTTTTTCGCCTTTTACAGCTCCCTGTCTTTTGTACTTTACTTCCTATTTCCAACCGACAACCTGCCTGACTAATCTAACCTTCGCGTCAAAGTATATGTATTACAATATATTATGTTATAACATATTACGTTTGTAATGGTTTGGAGAATAAAAAACCAAGAGCAAGCATTGTATATTGGATGATAATATTCCTCTTAAAACATATACATGTGTGTATGTTGCATATTTGTATAACTGATTTATTGGATAATGCAAAAACGGTTAGTAAAATAAGGCAGTAAGGTGAGAACTCCGAATCTACCATAATTTAAAATACGGTTGTTCGACATATCAGCCGATTGACATTTTGTATTACACCGATAAATAATAGACATGGAATCGTTTTTTGTTTTGTTTTTCATATATAATACGTAATATATAATAACATATAAAGATAAATAATTTTTCAATAGCTTTTGGATGTAGTAGTAATGAAAAATATCTATATACTTTTTAAACCCTGGCCCGAAAACCAGGTCCATGTCGTAATATTGAAAATTTGGGAATGAATTATTTGGTTGCCTGAATTTTGAAAACAAACAAACGCACAATCATGTAATGACCACCAGTTTAAAATTTCAATCAATTATTTGCGCCTGTATTAAATTTGAGTTTAAATGATACAAATAACAAATTAGAAATAGTATTTACACTAAAATGAAGTGTGAAAGATTGATCAGTACGTACCTGTGTAAAAATAAGTATTAAAAATCTTAAAATAGTAAATATCATACATGAATACAAAAAATGAAGAAAATAATTATACTTATTAATAAGAACATTGAACATTTAAAAATTTATTCAAGAAGTTCAAACCAATTGATCGATGTTCATAATCGATTTTACGTATTTACTCTTTAGAATATCTCCTCTCTTCCCTAGCAACCCTACTCCCTCCCCATGACAGCAACGTGTATGAAAATTTTGCTCAGTTGTTTTCGAGGGCCGTTAGTAAATTTATAGCAACCCTTTCCGTATCTGGACCAAATTTAGCAAATATTATAATTTTTAGAACACTATTATTTTTTATGGTAGGCAATCTTATATATAAAAATCAATGTTTGTATGTTCGTATTTTATGCGCTGCCATACCGTTTGTCCGATTTGACACTATTTTGCATACTTTTGATCCGACGGGCAACATAGGTGACATTTTCCCCCTCCCCCTGATATATTTTCCGTGCAAATCTGTACCGTTCGACCGATCCGTACCAAATTTGGCATACTTATTCTTTCGGACCCAACGGGTAACAATGGCGACATTTTATCCTCCCCCTTTACCCCTCCCCCACCCCCCGATATACTTTTAATACAAATTTACACCATTTGACTGATCTGATTCAAATTTTGGATACTTCTTCTTTAGGATTCGGCGGAAAAAATGGGCCACATTTTCCCCTCCTCTTTAAACCATCCTCTCCCTTTGGTGTATTCTCTGTACAATTCCATATCGTTTGCAGATTTTACCCAAATTTAGCATACTTTTTCTAAAGACCCAATGGAAAATAAAGGCCACATTTCACCCTGGACATCTCAGCCTAGATGAAATGGAAACATCGTTTTTTAGAGCCTTTGCAAACAATTGAACCTTTTGTTTCCTCCCACAAACTTATTTTTAACTTAATCTTTAACCCGTGCAACGCCGGGTACGAATAGCTTGTGTAAAATAATTTTAAATTGTAATTATAAAAAGGAAGTGGAAAAAGGAAAGAGAATCTTGCATCTGCGTCGCTGCCCCGTATATCTTGAAACATTAATGTTTTTTTAACAAAGATTTGATTTGACCCCCAAATTATCTTATATATATATTCAACCACTTTCCATCCAAAGTGATTTATGCCTGACTGAACCCGGAAATTCTTTACAGGCCGAACAATATTCGATTTGCAAATACAGACGTATTTCTTATTTCAAAATTAGCTTCTTTCTGGTACACGTATAAAACTACCACATTGAAGAAAATTGTATAAAATTAATTTGCATTTAACCACCCTAGGATCGGGAAATCGCCCTCGGCGTACAATTTTACAACGTTTTTTGATGACTTTTCCGTTGAATGGAATTTTTATGGGATAATTCAAAATGTTTTTCGTATCAATTATATAAAATACTCATTCTTATTTTATCTCCTTGAAAAGCCAATTAAAAAAAAAATATAACAAATAAAATAAACCGTGTCTGCTTCATTTCGCTTTAATTAAAATCATGTATATTTTGGCACATAAGTAATTTGTGCCCCTAATTTATACAAAAGCCTCCCGCTCTAATATTTCATGTTATTGACGTCCACAATCCGGAGAGAATTCAGTTGAAGGTTATCAACGTGTTTAACGCTTGCTTGGTTAGCGATTTTATAACTATACCTCTAAAGCTTATTTGCGAGTATACTCATATAATCATTATTGCCTGGCTTGACACGTCACCACACCCACTGAATCATTTAAAAAAAATTAAAAATTCAGAAAAGCTACACACGTAAATGATGGGGAGTCATTTACGAGCGTAGCTTAAACTTAAAGCTTAAAAGAAAAACATCCAAACAAAATTTTTGAGTTTGAACAAATCAAGCACATAGTTAACAGATTATGTTTATTATCGCGTTGTTATATATATAGAATAAGTTAATATTTATAGGCACATTAAGATAGAATACCTGTATTTTTGCGACGGCTTCCGGGATAAAATATAATACGAAACTGCGTTAAAAAATCAGGGTTACATTTGTGTTACATCAGAGGGTAGAGGTGAAATATACAAGAACGTGGTTACGGATATTGAATATATTTTAAGATACCAAGGGGCAAAAAATATGTAGAAAAATGCTTATTAACTTTATTTATTTTATTTGTTTATTTATATTTAATTTAAATATAAAATTTTGGTTGGACTGTGCCTGTCTCACTAGAAATATCTGTGTCGAGACAGTTATAGTTTAAAATAGTGTTTAGACACAAAACATAGTATGTAGATATATAGTAAAATGATTATTTGTATTTGATGAAGTATTGTATATTAAAGTAACATAATAAAGTGATTAAAGTAACATAATAAAAAATATATCATATATATGAGGTTATAGTGTGTGTTAGTATATTTGTGTAAGTGTGCCTATTTTATCTCTCCCCTTGTTTCAGATCCACTGTTTTATTTTGTATTTTATGTTAGGGTTGTAAATTGTGGTTAGTCCTGATTGCTTTAATTCATCAAGCATGCAATTAACTAATTTGAGTCCAAAATAGTTGTAGCTCCTTTGTACATACGTGGTATGTAACCTTGGGATTTGTAGAATGAGTTTGTTTCACCGTGTGATAATTATTGTTTGAGTTGGTTTGTACTGTGTATTTTTGTGTTTGTATGTGTATTTAAGAGTAGTATTCGCATTGATTTGTTTTATATCGAATACATCGAATTTGTTAAATATTTCATCTCTCCTTGTTAAAATTGAGGTTTTGAGGATTACTTTTATATCAATTTTCTGAGTTGCAATAATTCGGTTGTTGCACTCATAGTTGCTCCTCTCCATGCAATTATGCCCTGTTCTATAATTGATTGGCAGATTGCGAAGTATATCATTTTTAGGAGTTTAATGTTAAGAGAGTTTCTAATATTCCGCAGAGAGAAAATGTTTTTTTTTAAATTTTGTTTGAGATGTGTTGTGTGTGAAGATACTATTTGAGATGAGCATCGATTATAAATATTTAATTTGATCAGTATGTTAAATGTAGGGACATTTACAATTTTCAGTGTTGAAATTGGAGCAACCGTGTACTTTTATATTGTGTTCAGCCAATGGTTGACCATTTATATTTTCTGGATGTTATATATTTGGTTTTATTAATATTAAGTGTTAAGGTGTTACTGTCTACCCATTTTAAAGTCCATATATCTTTTTTAGCTTTTTTAAATATTTATGACCATGTATTTTCTCGGAATTGCAGCACAGTGTCATCGGCGAAACAAATAATACTACCATCAATGGGGATATCACAGATGCCATAATGTAGATTATTGTATTATTATAATAACATTATTGGCCCTAATATATTATTACCCTGGGGGACTCTAAATTTAGTGACTAGAGGTTAACTTGTAGTGTTTTTTATTCTAACTCTTTGGTTCCTGTCCGAGATGTAACTTTCAAAAAATTTTAGTTCTTTTCCGGAGATACCAATTTTGTTAAGTTCTTCTAGTAACTTTGTATGGGATATTCGGCCCGATTCTGAAAATAACAATGTCTGGATCTTTAAGATCTTTATCCCAACACTTAATAGACGATAATAAAAATTAAAAATGTCCAGAGCGGATTTTGTAATTCTACGGCTCAAATGCACTGTATTAAAAGATGATATAAGAAAGATTGTTTCTTACAATCGTATTAATTTCTTCATCCACAGCGTCCAGATGAAATATCATGGCTAAACTTATAATGACCGCGTTCGGCGTTACCGCGTATTCAAATCTTCCTACCTTGACATTTTTTGACAGATATGTCTGGATCTTTAAAATCTTTATCCCAACACTTAATAGACGATAATAAAAATTAAAAATAAACGAGAGATAGCTTTACGTCGGTGTTTGTTTCTATGAAGGAGGGAGAAAGATGTAAATTGTTATCTGTCAAATGTCAAGATGGGAAGATTTGAATACGCGGTAACGCCGAACGTGGTCATGACAAGTTTAGCAACGATATTTCATCTGGACGCTATGGATGAAGAAATTAATACGACTGTAAGAAACAATCTTCTTATATCATCTTCTAATACAGTGTATTTGAGCCGTAGAATTACAAAATCTGCTCTGGACATTTTTAATTTTTATTATCGTCTATTAAGTGTTGGGATAAAGATCTTAAAGATCCAGATATTGTTATTTTCAGAATCGGGCCGATTGTGTCATATGCTTTGGCGAGGTCTAGGAAGATGGATATACATTTTTGACCTTTATTATTACATTGTTAGAAATAAAATCCGTGACATGGGCAATAGCTTCTGTTGTTCCCAGTCCTGTTAGCTCTAAAGCCGAATTGGTTTCCTGAAATGATATCATTACTCTCGAGGTATTTTATAAGTTGGATTTTTATATTTTTTTCAAATATTTTAGAAAAGGAATTGAGTAATTTAATTGGCCTATAATTATTGATATCGCTTTTGATTCCTCATTTTTGAATTGGAATTATAAGTCTTTATTTAAGTTTGGAAGGGAAGTGTCCAAGATTTATACTTAGATTGATTAAATAAAATTAGTTGTAATCCCGTCCATACCAGTGGTATACTTATTTTTTAATGAGTTGATTACTTCTTCAACTTTTTGTTTCCCTATATTCTTGAGAGAAAATTTATGGAACGTTTCACAATTTGGATTATATGTATCAATTCTGTCATTATGTGAGGTTGAGGAGATTTTGTTGGCTAAGTCAGTCCCGATATTTGTAAAGAAGTGATTGGCGTTATTAACAATTTGGTTGGGATTATTTTTAAAGAATATTGTTTCACCTTCAATGTTTAGTTTGTTGAGAACTATTTCGTAGGTAGGTACCTGCGCCTTTTTTTCAAATAATTTTTACGAATTCGAATGCAACGTTGTGTCAAAAAGTACTTTAGTAGATTTATGATTTGACAATCGAAAATTTACATTTTTATGTATATATGTTAATAGTATATATATGAAAACAAATTAGATATAACATCCTCGTAATCGAATACAACGTTGTGCCAAATTTCAAAGCAATCGGTGAAGAGCTTTCAGGGATTATCGATTTTGTATAAACGAAAACCTACATTTTATTTATATAGATGACAAACATTTATTATCTTTGCGCACTTACATAGAAATTACATAGAAAAAGTGATTACGGTAACTTCTTGATTTTGCGTTCACGCATCACGCGACCGACCGTTTGTTCTGGGGCAATCCTGACGTCTCTTAAAATGCTGTAAAAAATTTCAATTATTACTCTATAGCCTAATCTACTTGATGCAAGCAAGCAATTAATAAAAATAATAAGTTCAGGACTATTATACACACTAGCACATAGAACGAATAAAGTTTGGTTGATGCTATAATGTTCTATCTTTAGAGAAGATAGAATCATCATTCGCGTTGTGTATATTAAGGGACTTCTTAAAACTCAAAAGACTTAAATATAAAAAGTAAAATAATTGTTTTTTTAAATTAATTATTAATTAACATTCAAGGCTGGCAAAATACTGTTGTGTCCTGTATCAATGACCATGGTTAAATTTAAGAAAAAAATCGACTGCAAACAAGTATAGAACATTTGGAGAACAAAATATTTTCTAGGGACATCGCACGATGTAGGGTTGTTTCCATGGTTTCGTGATCTAAAACACAAAATCTGTCTGATATTTATAAGCGTGTATGCTGTGTGAATACTTTTCTAATAATGCGTTTTATCAATGAGCCGAATTACTAACGCGTTTTGCAAATTGTATATATAAAAGAATAGACGTAGATTTGGAAATATTCAACGAAACACTCGAGCGATGTAGAAAAAAATATTAACGGAACTATCATAAAAAAATATTGAACATTTCAGATAAATTAACGTAGTCTGAAAACAATTAAGGAGAAATTCATATCATCTGGAAAAATCTGTAAGTGTAAAATTGAAGTGTATCCATGAAAATATATATGTTATTCAATAAACGTGCGAATGGCTTTTATAAGAAAGTGGCAACAATCAGTAATAAATAAGTGCTCAGATTTTTAGTGTCTTATTTAATGTCATACATTATTTTTATCAATAATGTAATATAAGGGATGCAATAAAAATACAACGTAAGCATTTATATCTAAATAATTTTTTTTTTTAAAGTTTTTATTTTTGTATTTGCACTCCTAGGTTAAAAATAATAACTCTTTTCGTGTTAATTGTATGTGCGAAAATTAAATTCACACTATAAAATAAATAATTTTAATTCAGATAAAGCGAGATAATTGAGTTTGATACTACAGAATAATACTTGTGTACATGAGCGCTCGCTGGAAAATTAACACATTAATTGGCACACTTTGTTATTTCTTTCTTTTCTGACGTTTCATTTTTAATTAAAATTTAAATCATCCTATCCACCCTTTCATAGCTCTACTACCTTAATATGTGGTAAACATATCTGTCGCTTTTCGTATTCATAGACGACAGATACAGCATTATCATAAGAGCGAAGTGTAATCGACACTTTTGAAATTTGTTCAAAATGTTATCGACAGAATTGCCAAAACTCTCAAGAAACGAGATATCAAGACGGTACTAACACCAAATTAAAGCACCTGTGGAGATTGGTAAAGCAGCGAGATTACCTAGAAATATACGCCGTTTGTTGACTCGACTGCCAAGTGCTTGCGATAATCGGCGCGCACAATTTCCAAAAAAATTGATGAGGACAAAAAGGCGTGCAAACTTGGCCATCCAATAAAATCAGCGTTGGCTGGCTCTTTATGGATACCGGCCATCACTCCGCATTCGAGCCGAAGTTCGTAGGGAAGCCCAAGAGTCACCATACACGTCTTGTCAAGGAGGCACTCGAGTCTCTGAGCACGCGGTGAAAATCAAAAGAGACGATGGTCTCTGAAAAACTGAAAACTTCAAGTACCTAGTGCTTCAAAACAAATCTCGTCACAGATTGCGCTAAGATGGTGAACAGAGAATAGGTGAAACAACACATAATACAAGACAATACATGTTTGCGACACGGTAATCCCACGGAAAACATAAACACAGACACATCCTGTTTTCGACACGGTATTGCTAGCCAGCAAGTACTTAGAGCAACTCTACGAAGGTCGTGGAAACACGCCAAAAAATCTGAGAAAACTCACACCAGAAAACTCACACCAGATGTTAATAATTTTCCTCATTATTATATTTTACTAATATTTGTATTGTTATACATTTCAATTAAATTAAATAGCATAGATCTGATTATAAGCAAGGGTTTTCGAAAATATATTTTAAATATTTATATGATGTTCTGAATGAAATAAAGGTTCTGAATGTACCATTAACGGCATGGCGCTCGTCATAGAAGAAATTACTATTATTTTGTACTAAGCAGGCCATATTCGTGGTTTCAATTATTTAAATACATTTACGTTACCCTTGAAGGTCCTGAAGGCGTCTTTAAAATAGTATTAAATTCACTCTTTCCGCCGCCTGGGAAATGATGAGTTTAACACATTACACACGCTGTCAGCGAAATGTGCTTCTGTCCACCCTGTCGAAAATTTGCTCAATTGCTGAAATAAAAGCGCACGCATGTCCAGGTATTTATTGCTCTTATTACTTACTCCTAAATCTCGCATTAAACCGAGTTCATATTTTTAAAAATATAATCGCGAACATCCTTTTAAATCAAATTGCATTTTTCACAGATTTTTAATTTTCCGCCTGTGTTTTATGCCAACTTTAAATTTTACTCCATCAGCATTGTGTTTATAAAATATGACCGTCAACAACAAGTTTTAATTCTATGTGGACGGTAATATTCTACAGTTTTCATTATCAAATTCAGAGCCCTGGTTTCACGCGAGAAAACTTTTACATTCACTAATAATTTACCTAGCACGAAGAGTGAAAAAACATGATTTACTTACTGGGAGCTGTGCATAAACTTTTTTCAGCGACATGGAAGTCGATGCTAGCTTTACGATTGTTTTTTGTTACTATGAAAAATACGAAAGCCTTTAAATACCAATGTAAATTTTATTTAAGTTCATGGTTCGACTGTTCGAAATTCTCATTAGTTACGCAAATCGTGTAAGGGTGTGAATAATTCGAATATCTAAGTTTTTATTCCTGAATCAATAAGAAAATTCAGACTAACGGATTCATATTTATTTTATGGGAGAAAAAAATTTAATGATATCTGAAATGAATAAATACTTTTCTAATATTATATAAACACGCTTCAAAAACTAAAACAATGAACAAAAACAACAAAATGTCCCTCAATTATGTCTCTAAATTGATTTCCGGTAAAAAAAAAATAATTTCGTTGTTTGTCCGTCCGTCCGTTTGTCTGTCCCTCTAACTTCATGTGATGACCGTAATTTCATTCGAATTCATGGCTAAAATAATAACCGATGATGGGGCTTGAACCCCGGGCCACCAAACCCGAATCGGCCGATTAACGCATGCTGCTACGACTGGCTCTCTGTAGACCGCCAAAAAGATGCTATACATATACACTAGGGCTTAGCAAATACGGGTTACAGCTAATATATACGTAATTGTGCGATTTTTAATTGGTATAATATGGAATAATGCTACGGTGGTATTGGTTTATATATTCAATCATATAAAGTGTATCAATTGATCTAATGCAATATATTGTCACAGGATCATGGCGGTGGGAGACAAATCAAATGAATGAAATTAATAGTTTTTTTTTAATTAACTTAAGTTACTGAACACAAATTAAAAAGGAACTTTTATTTAATTCACAATAATTTCTCACTCATCACTCGTCTGTGGAACAATTTATAATCCTCCTTCCAGCATTTTCCCTGTCTGTTCGCACTGAATCACCGATTCGCTTGTCAGGTACTCTCTTAATTACTGTCGCTGGTACGAGTATTTCGCTAGCCACACTGAATCTTCACTGGTCGCTTCTGATTTTGCTTTATATATGGTATCGCCGAAACGTCACAACCAAACTGTTTTGCGCGGCGGTTCTGTCGCCCCTTAAATAAATAATGATTGACTAATTCTTTTAGTTTTTATATTTATTTATCTTTGATTTTGTATTTCAAATATTCAATCAAAGCATATCAATTTGTGATGAAGCGTTTGAATTTTGTTGAATGTTTGAATTGTGATATTCCAAACTTTTGCAAATATCGTTAATTCTACTGTAAGTAATTATTTTAAAGCAAGCATAAAAATATCCGAATATTTGGTAAGAATAATTCCCGATATCCATGTGTATATTCATCTATATCTCTGTTTATAGTTTGCATGTTGTAATAATTAATTTTATTTTCTGTTAATGCTGTCAATATGTTTATGATAATTCAATAATTATTTATAACATTTAAAAAAATGAGTCTTTCCTAATTTATTATACGAATTGTTTTGTCAATTATTGGCAACAAATATATTTAAATTTTCCAATCAAGAAAACACTTAATGGCTTGACATTATATTAAAATTTATATTTTATTAAATTAAATACATATTTTAAATTACACACGTCATCTAATTTCGGTTGATCTCAACCTTTATCAGGACAATATAATATAGACTATGTCTAAGTCTAAGTTAGTCTAATTCTCTAAGTCTTTTAACATAGTCTAAGTTAGTTTATATTCTATTGTTCTGATGAAGTTTGAAACCAACCAAAACAAGTTTACGAATATAATGTAATAAGTGATTTAAAACTATCTATTTAATTTCATTTTAACTTTTAATATAATATATTATAATAAGGCATATTAACAGTGTTATAATAAGGGACTATTCATTTTTTAATAAAAAAGTATTTTCGCGGATACTTGCGAGGTGCTAAAATATAAAATTTTGTGGATGACGAAGGTAAATTTGAAGTCGAAGGCTTAATCCCCGTGCCGTACGGATAGCCCTAAATCGATTTTTTTTTCCTAGCAGAGCACATTAAGGCCAAATTTGAAGGTAGTAATAAAAATTTAATGTTCCCATAAATCAAAAGTATATGTGTTTACATTTTTAGAAACCTTTTATTTTCCAAAAAAATTGTGTGACAAATTCTCCACCCGTTTTAATAGCACTTTATTAGAAAATGCTTGCAAATTACGCCAAACGTAAGTTCTAAATGAGTATACTCAGAAAAAAGTACCTGCCTATATAATAGCTTGATTGCTTAGTGGTTAAGACACTCAACCTTTTAGTTGGTCGAGGATTCGAGCCTTGTTCCAGGACTGTTTTCGTTCATGCACCAAGTTTGTCCTATTTTGAAAGCTCAAACGTTGGGCTCGGTTGGAAAATAGTAAGAATATTGACGTTTTTTATTTTATTTTATTTTTATGACACGGACTTTGTATATGTAGGTACCTTTATTTTAAATATATATTATAATATACAAAAATACGTGTAGAAGGTTCCTTCTGCAGCAGTGGACGATGCTTAACAGAGATAAAGGTAGAAATTAAATACAATAAATTTCACCAA
This sequence comes from Agrypnia vestita, assembly GCA_016648135.1. Classification (NCBI taxonomy): domain Eukaryota; kingdom Metazoa; phylum Arthropoda; class Insecta; order Trichoptera; family Phryganeidae; genus Agrypnia; species Agrypnia vestita. The sequence continues at coordinate 122,435 of JADDOH010002921.1, forward strand.
AACTACAACATACAATATAACTTTTTTCTGTTAATTTGAATTTTGATCATATTTTTCACATTAAGATAAATTATACTAGCCTCACAGAAACGTGTTAGGAAGTTTTTTATATGATGGCCTAGGTCTTACGACCTGTCTGGCTTAAGTACTTAACTCTACACAGTGCAATTCCATCGTAAGGTCATCCATACATTGTCAAATTTTTGATAATTGTATGTAGTTCCTAAAATGAAAACCTTTCATATATTTGAATGGATGATGCTAGAGACATTTATAATCCTTTTCATGACATATTATACAAAGATTTTGTAGCTGGTAATGTTTTTCATATAAATATTACGTTTTCATATTATCCACATTATTATAATATGTCTGTTCTTATTCAATGACTAATTTTATTAAAAAATAAATATTTCGTTATTATATGTCGATTTCTTTGAAGTATTTAATTATTATCTATTCTTCCATTGTCATAGGGTAGATTTAGGGTATTTCATTGGGATATGTCAAAGTATGGTAAAGGTACAAAAAGGGCCAATGGGAAAGGTCGGTTCCTATGAGTTTTTTCAATTTTATATCCTTGTACTAGCTGTAGTCCGTCAAAAATGACGGAACATTGGTTTGCGTATTTGCTCCCTAGTATATTTTTATAATATCTTTTATCGGTCCACGGAGAGGCGATTGCAGCAACATGCGTAGAGCGGCCGATTCGGGTTTGCTGGCCCGGGGTTCAAGCCTCATGTCCGGCTGTTTAATTTGTTTTTTAGCCGTAATTCGAACTATATTACGGACGTTACACGAAGTTACGAGGATAGACAGACAGACGGACAGAAGAACGTACGGACGGATGGACGGACGGACGGACGGATGAACAGACAGCGAAATTATTATGTTTGATTATATCCCACATTACAAAAAATTATAATAATTTCTTTGTCTTTCCGTCTGACTGTCCACGTAATTTACGAAATTAAACGGCCGGAGATGGGGCTTGGACCCCGGATGAGCAAACTCGAACGCGGAAATCTCCGGATGTTGCTATCACCGTATGTGCGAAACCCTTCAAAAATAGGCTGCATATAAAACAAAGACATTTGTACTTTAAAAAAGTTATTATACAGCGCGCAATATATTTTCTAAAATATATTATCTTAAGGTACACTGGCTTTATAAACATTTTCTCCGTAATTATTGACATATATTGTGTGGTGTACTGGCTAGGATACCTGGATCTCAACCAGTAGGCTCAGGTTCGATTCTCGGTACCGAGATATTTTTTTCTCATTTTATATTTTCAATTTTATTTAGATGTCTATTTTATTATAGTATAAATTATTTAATTATGTTGTCTCGTTAGTTTTACGCACGCACAATCGACACAGGGTTTAAAATAGTACCATTAACTGCCAGAAGGGGTAATATAAAAAATTATTCAAATAAGTCTTAAAAGTCGTTATTACTATTTAATGGGTGTGGTTATTTATGACAAGGTACAGCTAGTAAAATATAATGTTACAATATGTAAACGAATAATACAGTGTAAGGTGCTAACTAGAACAAAAATTGACAATTACACATTTACTCGTGTATATTTTCAATGTACGCTACAGGGTCATCTGGTAATGGGAATATAGAATTCATTGGTCATTTCAAACTTAAAGTGACTCTCTGGTTCATTAGGACCGTGTGCCATAGCAACGGCGAGCAGTCAGCACATTGAATGAAGCTGAATTTAATTATATACTAGTTAAAATATGTAAGTACCTCGCAATATTCCTATCACGATTATTATTCAAATTTAATAAAATCCCTTTATTATGTCTAATAAATATTTAATCTAGATTTTTTTTTAAATAATGATAAACGTATATTTCGTTTAAATGTACCATTGTACTGACTGCACGTGTCTGGTAGATTTTAAAACTTTTTAATTGGATTATTTAAAGCGTGCCCAATAAATAAAACCATTGATGAATTAATTCTACTTGTAATCGAATTGCTAAAATCAATAGTGGGGTAGGTATGTTAAATAATTCATATTTTACAAAAACGAGGATTAATATTTTGACTTATTAATATTTTTTTTTCACTAAATAATACTTCTTTAAGCGCGTTTACAGTGAAATTTTATGATGCAACTAAATGAGCGCAATGTAAAACGCAATATAAAACGCAAAGATAATATTTTCACTCCATGAAATCACGACTCATAAATCAAAAGCTAAGATGGCAGTTTTCCGAGTGATATTATCTAACAATATGATATAATCTAGCAAATAATAATTTATATAAGCGACATGAAGTTTGAAAATAGTGTTATGGAAATTGCATTTGCTCCGGACACCAACAGGTTGTTTGAAAATGGTGTTATGAAAACTGCATAAGCTCCGGGCGTTTATTTTCTCCATGAAGTTATTTTATATAAAACATTTTTTATCCGTTGATGGAGATAACTTGCTGGACATGATGCACATGCACGTGTCCAGCTATGTATACAAAATATATAGAAATGTTTTCAACATATGACATATATGTTTATGTCTGCAAGGTATATGGCGCAGTACGTGATTTTTTTATATATGCCGAAGAAATATAACTTCTAACGCGCGTACTTTAGTAGGCACACGCACACATTTTTTTTATTTGTTTAGCCCACAAAAACATTATTCAGAACATACAAGTTGGAAGAATATAGCATTCTATCCTCTATGACTAACCCTGCAGTGAAACGGCGTGATGGTTAGTTAGTTAAAAATTAATCATTGGTACCTAAAGAAAATAAAATAAAATAAAAAAAGGAGAGTCAGAGAAGGCGTATTTGATAAGTATGTGTTATTTTAACGAGTGTTATTATGTCACTCATGTTAACTTTATTGGTATATTATCATAGAGTAAGAAATAACCCAAGTGTTAAAAGTCTTGCCGTGCACATATAATGGCACTCAGCGCGAGACTTAATTTCCACGCGGCCGTGATTGGTGAATGGAACGCGATCGATTTTTCAATTGTGATAGTGTTTAGGTTTCATTGAATAACTTTTACTTGTATAAAAACAGATTTATTGCTGAAAAAGTGGAGATTATGAATATACTAGCTGTCCGTACCCGGCGTTGCCCGATTAACAATTTAGTTAAAAAGGAATTTGTTTATGAAAAGCTGTTTCCATTTTGATCCAGGCAGGAAGGAGGTGGATGAAATGTCCGGAAGAGCGGTGAAGGGGGATTATTCTTTTTTGGTTGTAAAATACTTTAATTAATTTTTTAATTGAAAATTCTGAAATAAAATATTGAAATTTTTTATTTCAGAACTGATTCATGTGTGATATTTATTATAATTATAATATGAAAATTCCTTCATACGTAATTTTCTTATATGTTTGCACAATATTTCTCAAAGGTCAAAAATTAAAATTAAAAAAAAATAGGTACTAATGACAAAGAAAAAGAAAATAACTGATGAAAAAAAAAATGAGAGGTGTTTCAGTGCAAAATGGAGATTTTTTTTTAACATGAAATATTTATTTCACAAACTCATTGAAAAGATATCAATATCCATCTAACTATTCCCATTATAACTTGAAAATCAATGAAAAGTTTATAAATGTTTTTCAATAATTTCTTTCTAAAGTAAGCATCTATTTTATATGATAACATTAATAGATGGTCCAGGAAAAAATATACATTTTTTGTCACGAGAGGAATTTCATTATTTTTGTATATTTTTTATGCATTTTTTTACGCATGATCTTATAGATAATGATTGAAAATTTTGGAATGTACAGCATTTAATTAAATTTTAAGAAGATTATTTTTATCGCGGAGAGTAAGAGGATAACCAGGAGGAGGGGAGGTGTATATTTTTATTCTGGGTTCTAATGAGTTACTAAGCCAAAAAATCATTTGATGGTATTCAATTCAATTTGAAATAGCTGGTTTGAAAACACAATTATTTCGAGGGTTGTGGGTAAGGGTAGGTAGCGGGGTGAGGGGTTGAAGGGAGATGCATGAAGCAACATAACTTCAAAAACAATTTATATGAAATGAATACAGTTACGAGACATTTGAATGAATATATATTTTCTATCATGCCAGATTGAATTATTGAATTATTAGAGTCGAACTAGATGTTATTGGAATAAATCAATAACAATTGCGGTTTTACAAATGATAATTATCTACCCAGATAACTAGAGCTTGACCAACGTAAATTGGCGTGCGGCGACATTGGAACTAAAACCCGCCCCGCCCGCACCCGGCGGTAACCCCTCGCCCTGTCATTCAGTTCAATCTCTGCTGTGACATCTTGATTTCCAATATACCTACACTGAATTATTATGTCTAAAACATCCAAAACAGTCCGGGGTGGTGCAAGAACAATTGCTAATGAAGTATTAAAGTTTGGCGAAGCTCTAAAAGTAAATAATGTACCAATATTACTGTTTGACAGGACTCTCGATAGGGCGGCCGCCGTTACTGGTTTGTTTCTTGAGTGTTGCCCGACCAAATTTCTATTAAAGGCTCCGACGTTGGCCACCGGACACTGTATATTATGTATTGTGTAATAAATTTACACCCTGGCAACTTATGTTCCGCGACAGGGACGCCCTCCCTCGCACGCCAATTTATACTCGTGCCACTCTACACGTCAGGTCATGTATGACTATCTACTGGTATTACAGGTGTCCAATACTAAGCGTTCCCATTGGAGAACCCTCTATTTGATTGAAGCGTGTTTTTGAGATGATGAAGTAGCATCGCGCGGGCGCGAGAATGCTTGGAGGAGGACTCGCGTCTTTGCACTAGAATTCCAGCTTCGTTAAGGCGTAGAGATCACAACATATGTTTACATACTATTTTTTATAGGTACAGAACGTAGAATAAATTAAAAGCCTAAAAAATGTTGTTTTGGTCATTATCGGTAAGATCATTTAATGTAGGTATATACAGAGTATCACCCGTACATATATCAGATATCCAAAACTATATATTTTTTAAGAGTTAACACTCTGAATATTTTGAGTTTGTTCAAATCTTTCAGAACAGTGCTGGATTTTTGTCATTAAGTTTAGACATTATTAATCAATTAATGTATATTATTGATATCTCACAGAGACGAAACTGTATTTCTTATGGAAAAGTAGGTATAGAAGTCATTTGGGTGTACATATGACTTATGACTTATATACACCCAAATGACTTCTATACCTACTTTTCTATAAGAAATACAGTTTCGTCTCTGTGAGATATCTACAATATACATTAATTAGTTAACACTCTCTTTAGAACTCTTATACAGAGTCACAAATTTGTCAATGGATACTGGAATTTATATTAAGTCTACCCTCTAAAAAAGATACGTTGTATGATGTTAACAAACTTCAAAGCGCTGTTTATACTTTGAGAGTTGTGCCTGAATTGAAGCCCCGAGAAATACTCGATATATTATTTGGATACTTTATTACACATTTACCTGTGTACCGAATGCAAGTTGGTAGTCCGGAAGCTGGGATGCACATGAATTTATGTCAAAAGAGTTTTGCGGCGCTGATAGAGTTGGATACCGAATAAAAAGGCATTTACTAGCGCGAATTTGTATATGAAACTAATACTTTCTTCTAAATACTACGATTTTAAAATTTACTGACGCAATATTCTATTTGATAAGAACGCAATTGTCAACATAGCTCAATGTGCTGTTACATTACCAATTTAATGCATTTAAAAATAGTGAACCCGTTTCGTATAGTGTAAACAGACCGTCAACGGGTCATTATTGACCCTCGTAGATGGTTCTATAGTGACATTAGACTATAAAGTATAAATATTTTATCAACCTTTTGAATACGATTTATTTTTACAATACACTTTTTATGATAAATTAATAAAAAATAATCACTTAATGATAAAATAAATTGTAAATGATATTCAGAACAAATAAAGACTAACGCGAATCTATATTACTATAAGTAATCTACACTTTTTATGGTAGGTTAATAATAAATAATGATTCAATGATAAAATTACTTTTTCTTCATCTACCTTTGTCCTATTGGGTCGGGGTCCTTGCACCGCATAAAAGGTTCCAACTTTTTCTATCTTACGCTTCGCTCTCCACTTCAGCCCAATTTAGTTGCAACCTCGCTTCGCAGCAGTCCTCCAACTGTATCCGCCAGCTCCTCCTAGGATGGCCCCTTGGTCTTCTGCCTTCTGGTCTTTCTCGGAATAACCGCTTTGGCAGTCGATCTGCCGACATCCGCAAGATATGTCCCAGCCACCGTAACAGTGATTTCTCAATAAACGTCAATAAGGATTCTCTTATTTGAGTATTTCTGATTCTGTCCCTTCTGGTAACTCCTACTATTCCTCTTCGAAATCCCATCTTGGCGGCCTGTAGCCTTGAGCGGGTTCTTTCGGTCGTGCTCGTGGCCGTATACTAATTGTACACTAGAGTTGACCTGAAAACTGATTTTTATAGGGATAACTTTGCTCGCTGGCAGAGCTCCGCTTTTCTAAATACGGGATGATACAGGGATCGTACTACCTGGCTTGAAGCTCATATCCTCCAATTTCACTTTCTTGATTTCCATCCTGGGATGTTTACATAAACTTAAAAAAAACATTAATTTTTTTTAAAAAAAAGACGAAAATTACATAATAAATATTCTGACGATACATAAATACATATTATATGAGGGGGATAAAAGCAAAGGCAGCAATATCCCATTGAGGTATTTCTGACAAAAATACAAAAAATCCTTTCACTACTCAAGGAAATTTATTTGGAATCTAAGAAAACTGCATTTAATTAGAATTAAGTTTTTAAAAACAATTTCCACCTCAGTTTTCGTTATATATACATGTAAAAATAAATATTTAGCTTTTAAATATGGATATTCTTGAGTTCGCTACCAAATAGCAGACGTTGCTGCTTTTGCTATTTACATAATTGAATATTGCTGTCTTTGCTATGATGTTTCAGACTAAAATCGACATCAACTTTAGTATGAAGTGGCCATTTTATCACGTGACACGTCATTGTTAATTGATTGAAGCGAATAGTGCTGCCTTTACTTTTTACACTAAGAGGATATTGTTGTCTTCGTTTTTATATTCGATACATTCTAATTATTTTTTCTGCGACATTCACAACATTAAAAAAAAAATATTTTTTCGCTTCAAATTCAATACGTATTGTGTATTTATTCTGTGATATATTTTTTTTTATATTGCAGCTTTCGCTTTTATATCCCTCGTATGTAACATGTATGTTAAACAAAAATATATATTTGAAAAAAAGTGACATTTCGCAAATTAAATTCATGAAAATCCAATCAGTACTTTCATTCCAATGAATACTGGAAATAGGAAAGTTGTAATTGGAATGCGATATTGGGAAAGTACTAGCCAATAATCCGTTAAATTGGTTCATTTTTGAAGAACTGCGTTGACAAATAGTAAAAGTACACTTCAAATGAATGTATTTTATGTATAGCAATGAAAAAAAAAAGGTATATTTATATTTAAATAAAGAATTGCCTTCAACAACAATATGAAAAATTACTTATGTTTTAAGGAAAATTAAATGTTAAAATTTAGAGGTTTTAGAGATTATTTTATCATAGTACTAAGTGCACTATTGAAGATATTAGAATTACTTAAATTGAGAGAGTTAATCTTTACACCACAGATGGTGTGTCGCTTCTTGCAGCCATTGAGCCACATTCTACCTTGATATTTATTATTATCACAATTGTTTACTGTAAGTCATAGACATCCATTAAAATCCAGAAGTGCTGAGGAGATATTTTTCAGAATGATATTTTATCTGTTTATATATTTTTATGTAAAATGTTTTGCTTATATTTCGACGTTCATTGTATATTTAATTTATTATTTATTTTCCATGTTTCTCGATATTTCTATTCAAATGATATGGTTTTCTTAATATTTAGATGTTTACTTTATGGTTTATTTATATGTTTCTGTAAAATCTGAATAATAATCTTATTTTATTATGATAATAGCCACACTGAGCAAGTATGCAAACCATGTAAGTAAGTGACCTGTTGGTTGTGGAAGAGTAATAAGGCCTTTCGCATTTATTGTTATGTCGCTGTTTATTACACTAAATTAAAATTGATTAATTTTAACTGCATTTAAAAAATTTCGGGTTGCAATACTTAGGGAGAGTAACTAAACGTGTTAAATACAAAATAAGATTAAATAATTGTGTTATAATAAAGTTTCTCGATAGTTTGGGATAATAAAAAATAATTATTCTGTAACGTTTTAATAGGCATCAGTTCTACACTCGCCCAGTAAAGTGAAAAGTGAAAATTCTTATATTCTAAAGCAGACATCGCAGTCCAGTGATTCTTTAAACAAATCTGTCGAATCTACCCGCTACCAGCTGTAGCTGTGGCAATGTCGCGGTAGCCTGAGGGACGATCGCGGCATGAGCGGACCGAGCGCGCCGAACGTGCCGGGCGGGCCGGGCGGGCCGAGCGTACCAGGCGGGCCGGGCGCGCCGGGCGCGTCGCCCAAGCAGCGGCAGACCAAGAAGTGCCAGTTCGCGGCCGCCGAGTGCGGCGTCCGCCTGGACAAGTGCGCCGGCTGGCTGTGCCGCCGCGGCGGGCAGGACCTGGACGCCGCGGCGGCGGAGGCGGTCCCGCCGCCCACGCCGCCCGCGACCGCCGCGGCGTGCGACGACTCGCAGCCGCCGCCCAAAAACTGCTTCAGGCTCGTGATGCTGGGGTGAGTCTACCATTTTTTCAAATTAATATACGGGATGCACCAAATCCGTAGGAAATTTTCAAAACTATTTAAAATGATTAAATTTGTATGTAGGTATATCTAATCTACAAAACAAAGTGATGGAAATACACTTTTTGAAAGTCGCTTTAAGTTTTAGAAAACCTTATAAGTGATACTTGTTTTTTATTGAAAAAATATTATAGAATATTGGGTAAAAATGTTCGAGCACTAATCACGATTATATGTTTTCAACAAGAAGTTTTAAAGAAGGAATAAAACGTAGAAAAACATAGGAATCTCCATTAAGGTTTTGTCATTTGGGACTACCATTTTTTTGCTTTCTAGGTGTAGAAAAGAGTTTTTATTTAATACTTTTGTTAATTTTTTTATAAATTAATATATATTTGTAAAACATTCATTGTAAATTAATTATTTTATTTGATGAAAATAATATTTGACAAGTGAGTACCTTTTCAATCCTCTCATTCATCTATACATATTTTCCTCACCGAGAAAAAAAATTCTTTCCTAAAAATTATATTTTACAAATTAAGTAAATAACAATATTCTATCTTTTGGCATGGTACCTATTAAAATGATTTATTGATTATTTTTTACTAAAATGGATTTTATATTTTATAAATATATAAGTATTTTCAATCTTTACTTTTCTTTGTTTTTCCAAGAGGTTTATATATTACATTATCCAAAGCCGTGTTACTTAATTAACAAATAATATGCTACAAGTAACGATTAAAACGAAATGAAAATTTTGAAAACGTTTTCTCGTTAATAAATTTTCCTACCTTTTTCTCAAATAACATTTGAAAACATTTCTTGGTAATGTTTTCGTTACTTTTCACAAATAACAAGGTTGTGAATGCCAAAAATTCCACGTAAATAACAATTTTCTATTAAAAATAAGCAGTTGGGAGGATAATATTTCAATTTGTAATTAAAATCTCTGTTCTGCTTCCATGTTGCCTTTCAGCAAGACAACGGAACCTATTCAACTGAGTAGCTAAATCTTTCAAAATAAGAATACTTATGATAGTTTACCAGCCTTATTATGTCTGATTTGGAAAAATAAACAGAAAATGGTATCAATGTGAAAAATGAACCAAAATAAAAACTCGTTATAGATTTCACCTGAAACCAGCAGGAATTTAGCAACAAAAAGCTTCCAAAATATAAGCTAAACAAATGAGTATAGAATTTATACTCACTTTTCACAATTATTTCTACAAAAGTATATTCTTCTGTTTCTTCTAGACTACAAGCTTTTGATCAAGTCAAGTCAAGATACAAGTCATTAAAGCTTTCGAAAGAAGTAAGGTTTTGATAATATTATTTTAATTATAAAATTGTTTACATACTTATAATAATATCACAGATCTATAAACTTGACGAACACAAAAACTGTGTTGAGCGCATCCATCAATTAAATATGTTTTTGGGTGTATTTTACACGTAAAATCCACGCAAAGTCTAGTGTTAGTGCTCCATCACGCAAGTCTTGTTTTAGTGCTCCATATATGTAAATTAATTCATTTTAATTCAGAGAATAAGTTTTGTTTAGAATACTCCTTAAGCATTTATAAAAAACAAAATTCACAGTATTGAGTTCTTTTGTTTGGAGAAAAGGATTCGTATTACTTGAATAGATTCATTTATTAACCGCAACGTTGCAATTTATTTCGAAATTATTTATTGGTCAGTGTCACGAATCATAAGCTTTATTTGAAGTTTCAGAGAGCCATATCGTGAAGTGAAGGAATCGATGGAACTATTTTGAAGGATGAAATAATTACTCGGGCATTTGTGATTTATAATTTGTTCCATATATTCATACACCGACATATACTAGTGTGATCCGTGTTGTTTATATTGAACTATAAGATAAATGTGTTTTAATTGCGGTATCATAAAAAAATATTTCGTAGATATAATATTTACTTTGTTAACATTTCTCAAAATAAAGCAACATAATACCTAAATGTGTAACCGATGAGATTTGTGTTGAGAGATGGATGTGAAAGTGAGTGTTCGTTTACAAGTTTATGGGAAGATCATGTCCATCTGTAAGAAACATTCTTGATAGTAGCTGAAGGCATTCTTATGTAAATAAATACAGTGCAGTGAGTAAATATGATAAGAGGATAAGTGGAAAGAAACAGGTTGACCAGAAATACTCACGATTATGAAACGTCGATTTATTGAAGAGGAATGAAGAGGAATTTATTGAAGAGGAAGTTACAATTGAATAGGTTCGCGGAGTACAATATTTGAAGCTTGTAGAGCAGGCTGTGTTCGAAGAGAGAGTAGGGCTTGTTCAGGCGCGCGGACGGGACCTCGGCAATCGCATCTGACTTCTAATTGGTCACTTGACATGGCCGGCATTGAGCTCCTGATTGGTACGGATTGGAAACCACAGCGGGTCTCGACTCACCACAAATGTGTAGAGATCAGTCGCACAAACTTCATTTCCCCTTTTATCGCTGACAAAAAAAAATTAACCATGTAATCTATATAAATAAAAAGTTTTCGTTTGTACAAAATCGATAATCTCTAAAAGTTCTTCACCGATTGCATTGAAATTTGGCACAACGTTGCATTCGATTACGAGGATGTTTTTTTACACCTAATTTGTTTTCGTATACAGATTATTTATTTATATAAATAAAAAAGTATATTTTCGATTGTCCAAAATCATAAATCTCCTAAAATTCTTTTTGACACAACGTTGCATTCGAATACGCACAAATTATTTGAAAATTATTTACACAGGTACCTGCCCTTTCAATATAGATAAATATTTAGATATAAGATTTTTCATTTTCCAATTTTTTGATAACATTCGATTGTCTTTGCTGAAATACAACGTTTGAACCGATGAAAAAATGCAGCCAATCGTATCGCGATATCTATACTTATAAAACTCGATGTCTCTCTGTCTATCTGTCTGTCTGTTCTCTATACAAATCTACACCGTTTGTCCGATTCGACTCAAATTTTGCATACTAATGCTTTAAAACATTTTCCCCCTCCCATTCTACCCCTTCTCCTCCCACTCATATATTTTCAATGAAAATCTGTGCCGATCGGACTCAAAATTTGGAGACTTATTCTTTAGGACCCGGCGGGAAACATAGGCGATATTTCCCTCCCACCACTTTTACCCTTTCCCCTCCCCCTGATATATTTACAACACAAGCCTGTACCATTCGACCGATCGGACGCAACATTTGGAAACTTATTTTTTAGGACCTTGCGGGTAACATAGTCGACATTTCTCCCCTCTACTTTAATCCCTTCCCCTCTCACTGATACATTTAAAATGAAAATCTCTACTGTTCGACCGATAGGACTCAAAATTTGGAACCTTTTTGTTCAGGACCTGGCGGGAAACATAGGCGACATTTGCTCCCACCACTTTTACATCTTCGCCTCCCTCTGATATATTGACAATGCAAATCTGCACCTTTCGACCGATCGGACTAAAAATTTTTAAACTTATTCATTGGGACCCGGCGGATAACATAGGTGAAATTTCCCCTCTTCACTTTTACCACTTCCCCTCCCCCTGATATATTTACAATGCAAATATGTACCGTTCGACCGATCGGACTCAAATTTTGCATACTTATGCTTTAGGACCCGGTGGGTAAGAGATGCGACATTTTCTCCCTTCATTTTTACCGCTTTCCCTCCCCCTGATCTATTTTTAATACAGATCTGCACCGTTCAATCGATTGGACTTTTCAAACTTTTTCAAACTTATTCTTTAGGACCTGGCAGGTAACGAAGGAGACTTTTCTCCCTTCTTTTTACCCCACCCCCTCCTCTGTTATATTTTCTGTACAAATCTACACCTTATGACCGATCTGACCCAGATTTTGCATACTGATTCTTCAAGACCCGGCGGGTAATAAAGACAGCTTCCCCCCCTTCCTTCTTACCCCACCCCCACACCTGATTTATTTTTTGTACAAACCTACAACGTTTGCCGATCTGATCCAAATTTTGCATTCTTATTCTTTAGGTCAGTGCGAAATACATAGTTCACAATTCCTTTCTGGACATCCCATCCATCCCGACCTAGATTAATTGGATGCTTTTTTTTTAATAGAGACTGTGAAACAATGAAACTTTTTTGTGTCCCCGCAAACTTATTTTAAACTAAATCCTTAACCCTAGCAACGCCGGATACGAACAGTTATCAATTTATAAAAATATAAATATTCGTTTGTTCAAAATCTTTACTCTGCGAAAGTTCTTCACGGATTGTCTGATACAATGCTGGATTCGAATACGCGCATGTTTTTATATACCTACTATGTTTTTATACACCTACTATTATTCAGATGTCACATCTGTGACAGGTAAAAAATCCATTCTTTGAAAAGCAAAAAAATTGAATACCCACAAGCATTGTAAAATTAAACATATTAGAAATGCGTGCTTTCTCTTTTCTCTCTTTTCCATTTAAAAAGACCGAGCCACAGCAAATACAGCTAGTATATAATAAAATTGTTTACTTTTAAACAACAACCAACAATAGCTACTTTAGAATTGATACAACACAGAATACCCTCAGGGGATGAACTTAGTTTGCAACAGAAATTAATAATAAATGTAAATCTTTCTTCAACGCGACAAACTGCTCAATCGGTGTCCCTGCTGGATACCGCATCAGCATACTATTCACACAGAAAAGTGGATAATTTTGGGATTATCATCTAAGATGTAAATGTACGCGGTGTCAGTCTATTAGGTAACATTTCTTGTACCACCGGTATAGTCACATTGGATGTATGATAGGTTGTTCTGTCTTTCTGCACCCAAGTCCTTTGATCGTATACTGGAAATGGCGTCTGCAAAAATTCTTTTTGTAGAATGGAGAGGCCTTTAACGATTGAATATGGAGCTCTCCGTTTGTGTGTTCTATCATGGGGTTTTAAATCTTGTATCAATTGCATCTTATATGAGTGTAAATCCAGTTTCAAAATTTAGCGCTAAATTGATCTTGGTATTGTATAGCAACAACAGTTTGCGAGTCGACAAGCTCGGATCTGCTACGTGGCCGCCCGGTTTCCTTCTTATTTTGCGTTAAACCCGACTTCTCTAACTTTTTGAGCAATAACTTGATTAAATTAACACTCGGACGTTGATTCACACTGTGAAATCGGTAGTAAGAGCGAAAATGAAATCTATTGCAACTGAGTTTACAGAAACATAAATTTCACGCACATTCACCCACGAACACCTTTTTTGCACGGTTTTTGCGCATAACCAGTTTAAAAAGCACAAAAACGCTTACCTTGTGTAAGCAGAACCGTTTGCCGAAAAGGTTGAAAATACTTTTCTATCATTTCCGATTTTTTTCAAGTTTTGTGTACAAGCTTGTTGGGAAAAAATTGACCCGTATCGAAATCGAATCTTTTATTAAAAAAATTCTTAAAAATTGGTTGGAAACCTTTTTTTTTGAGTTGCAAAAGGCAGAGAATGTTATGATTCCCGCTTACTTTACTGCCAACTCACAGCTGGAAAAACGAAAAGTGTGTATTTTTTATTTGAATCATTCTTGTTTTTTCCTTTGTAAAGTGTTGAAAAAGCAATTGAGATCAAGCATTAGGAAGCTTAAAATGCTCCGAATAATTTTTCTAACCGCACAGTTAAAATTATCTAAAACCTTCATTATGCACTCTCTGATAACTCGGTCTCAGCTCACGTCACGCCGGATCTATTGTGAACCTACACGATATCTTTGAAATGTATTAAGTTAATAAAAAAATTATAACATTATTTTTACTACACTCTTCTGGAAGGTATTACGTTGGACATAAAGATGTGGCTCCGTCGCGTTATATTTCTGATTTTCGTTTGCAGATCTCTCGTATCTCGTATTTGCATGTGCCACTATTTCTGAAACAATTTTTTGTAAATATAGTTTTTTGTGTATTCTAAATTTCCGCGATATTGTCCAACACAGTGTTCATGTTTATAAAGCCCACTTATTTCACTTGATGTGGAGAATCTGAACAAATTGTTCTTTGTTAAGTTTGATGCATAGTTTTTAGACCAATAGTTGTTGGCCATATCCACAATCGCCTCCGGGCAGGGTGTGAGCAACTTTTATAGAACTCCTCCGCGATATATCCAACTAAATATATTGTTTGCACACATAGTTTTTATTTAACTATAATTTCATTAAAATAAAGTTTTAGTAAGCAAACTTAGAATTTTCATTGAATTTTATTAAAAAAACAGGAAAATAAGTAGTATGACGAAAAATTAATATTTTTTGAAGAATCTTAATATTGTGTATTTATAGGAATATCATTTATCAGTATCTTCTTAAAATGGTGTACATTATAAACTTAGGTAAACTTAGAAAAAAATAGGTTTCACAAGAATGCCAAATATTGTTAAGTTAATAAAAATACTTATTATAATGAAACTTTTATTATTGTCGATAAAAATATGTATTTTTCTAAACAACGTATTATATAATAGCGTAATATCATTCTTAAATATTAAGCAGTAAATTATTTATCACAAAATAGATTTGTGCAGAAATAAATTAATCGATTTGTATGTGAAAAAATTATTAATATTTTCGGTATGTGAGACTTGGATTGATATTTTTATGAATTCAAATTCATAAAAATATTTTAATTGATAGGACTACTTTAATTGGTATTTATTTTATATTATTCTTAAAAAGTTTTTTGCAAATACTACGACCGTTTTTCCCTGCATACTTCCCGCACATTTATTATATATAAAATTGAACAAGATCCAACATATATTTTGATGAAATAAAGTATTTTAGTTTTTGAACATGTAAATGTATTATATTCAAGAACACACTCTTGTTGTGAAGTTGCAATTTTTTTTAGATCTTTAGCTCTAAAAATGGATAATAAAGGTTAATCAATAAATACATGAGACTTACAGGTAAGGTCGATACGGCGTTTTACGAATATAAATAACGTTAAGTGATTTAACTTGTGTCGGGTCTTGATAACGTTAGTGATGGACATTTTAAAAAGAGAACACCTCATTATTATTCGAGCCATCTGGTAGCCGTTAGCGATGGACATTATAGGGTAGAGAATAATATATTTTGATTAATAATTAACACCAACGACGTAATGTGCGACGTAGTAATGAATGCACTTATTAGTTTTAATTAATTTTAATGAAACTGAAATATTATTAAAAAAATTTAAAAAAACTTAGAGTAAAGAGAAAAGATTATTCTATTAAAACGGCGTAAAGTCAAAGTTTTCATTTTATTTTTTAATAACAATTTTCAATCATACTAATTTTGAAAACGGTACAATGTTTTCATTTGTGGAATTCAGTTTGAGACCAAGTGTATCAGTAAAAAATCAATCAATAAAAATAATCTGAACTACTCGTCCAAACAATAATGTGTAAAAGGTAATTTTTATCGAAATAAAATTTTCCTAACGATAAGCAAATTCATTTTGATAAGAATTTAACACTACCTACTTAAATTACCTCCGACAGATTAAAATTAATTTTAAATATACTTTTAATTCATATTTTATCAATTTGTGAATGAACCTTCACATATAGATATAGGTCGTCGCGGACTCTTTTATATGCCTTTTTGAATTCCACAACTTTTTAAAGAAAGCATCCATTTATCTCTTACTGTTAAGGCATTCGCTCGACCGTTTTTTCGTCGACTTTAGTTGTAAGGTCACCACGAAAAGCCCTTTCATTTAAACCAGATAATATATAACTTATAACCACTCTGAAAGTCCATTATAAATATTCGTGAAATTTTTTTTGAAATTTAATGAGTAGTTTCGGAGAGTACCTCCTATATCCAAACTAACAAACTTTACCTCTTTATATATAGTATAGATGTGATCAGATATCATACTTATTTTGAAAACGGAATGGGATCAGCTATTTATCTATATCCACTTGCGATTACGGATGGACTTTATTATTAAATTACTATTATTGGGGATAATTATTGGAACACACAATTTCATTAAAAGACGTTTTTCATATTTTATTATGTTTATTATTCTTAAAAAACAATTTTAAACTAGTGGTTTTCAATTATTTTGATATAATTATCTACACTTTCTATCCTAATTCCATGATTGATCTAAAGATAAAACCCTTTTTTTTTTATTTTATATTAAAAATTCTCTGACAATTTTGCTTGAAGCAATTAATTTTATTTTAACATAATTATCAACTGATATTTAAAATTATTACTGATACATATTTTAAAAGAAAACTTAGTGAATTATCTCAGAATTGTACTGTTGTGGTTGGATCTTATTTTCAGAAATACATCCAATTTTTCTGTACTGGAACAATTCGTTCATCAACATCGCGTCACCTGATTCGTCCCATTACGCAGTCATTATTCAGGATTATCGCCTTTTGCTACTTTCTGGCCGCACTTTGTTCTTACGCCTCCAAGACCCGCCATTAAGGGAACATTAAGGAAAAGATTTCGAGCCACGAATACTTTGAACGAGAAATTTACAGTATAATCACAGTTAACACCATCATACAATAAACATTTAATTCTGACAAATTATACTAATTGCGAGAAATAATGTTTTTTTTTTTAATTTTAGTCTAGTAACGTAGGAAAAAAGTGTTCGCAGTACACATTATATATGCTGCCAATTCCAGCGTGCCGATACGTGACCATTAATGCTTTCTGTAAAATACATTTACATTATAAAGAAACAAAAGGCTATCTCCGATTGAGATAACTGAAATCTTCACCGTGTAGGCCGGCTTTCGCTGTTTGCTTTCTGCTAGACCCTGCGAGCGGCTAAGTAAGGTCACAATACATGTTTGTATAATAAAACATTCGTGATATATTCGACACTTCGAATCATTCATCCATCATATTTTGAAGTCTGCGACTTGCATTCACGCAGGAATAGTACTCTTTTCATAAAAATATTCATACTATTCCATTTAAATATGAGGAAACACAGATTATGTTTGAATACATTTATAAATTATTTAATGTTCAGAAATATTAAATAATTTTTTTTTAAATGAGTCGAATAATAAATAATGTAAAATATGCTAAGTTTTCACAGTCACTCAAAATCTTCTGGTTTCTGTCTTTTGGGGTATTATGCCATGTTTTTACGAGCTTTCTGGCCGACGTTTCGAACATTGCAGGGTCCATCATCAACACGTCAACCCTGACGATGGACACAAACCAGAAGAATGTAAAATATTTTCACACGTTAAATACTTTTTATTTATTTTATTTATTTATTTAATAGATAAATACATATGTTTTTTTTTACAATGATAACTAAAATATATTAATAATAAAATTATTAAATGTGTTATACCTCACCAAAAAGAATCAAGTTCTTGTGTGTGGTGAGAGATAAACACCTACCTACATAGGAAAAATTTATATCAACAGAATAAAAATTATGAATTACAAAAGAATTCCTATGTTAGATTTTTAAGTAGGTAAGTAGTGTAAGATATTGGTAGTACAATCTAAGTTAACAAACAATGATATATAAAAGGTATATAAGATATGAAAATTATAGGTCGGTATAAAAATTTATTTTATATTAACTGTTCATCCTGCTTCTTCGTACGATTTAGCTATTTTGTTGCTGTGTTTTAATAAAAATAGTCTACGCACTACACGTAACGTCATTTTTAAAGCAATTATATTGTCTATAGATTCTTAATATTTGAAATACTAGTGAAGTGAGACTCAATAAGCTTAAAACATAGTTCTTAAATAATTATATTTTGAAACCAAATTAATTAATCAATTAGAAAGACATACAGAAAAATCTAATCCACGAAAAACTATTTTGGCTACTACTGAGATTCGAACCCGGGTTACCTCCTTTCCGGGGCCGGTGCTCTGACTACTAAGCCATAGGAGCCTTGTAGATTTCCGTGAATATATCGACCTTATATGTAATTCTCATTTTTATTAATTGATTAATTTTTATTTTTGTCCATAGAGCAATCCACTTTTTTGATACGGTAGTTCAAATTACTTTGTAATACTACCGCTAGATGGGCGCCAGAATAAAACAATTAATTCATTTTATTTGGACACATTTGATACAACCGATTTTAAATTCAAGAACACATTCATATTTGTGAAGTTGTAATTTTTCAGAACAAAGTTCTGTGAAGTTTTTAAACCCTAATTAATTAATCAATTAGAAAGACATACAGAAAAATCTAATCCGGTAGTAGCCAGAATATTTTTTCGTGTATTCTGAAAAATTACAACTTCACAAATATGAATGTGTTCTTGAATTTTAATTATATTTTGTCTTAATCCATTCCCGTGTCGATCCGGGTCAGAAACGTTAAGCAGAATACTTTAAAATCGACAAGCGTGGATCTAATCGTGTAGAATTGTTGACTTGCGCTAAGTTCTATTCGCTTCTCATGCTCCATGGCTGCCCCGTTTTCTTCTTATTTCATTTCAAGTTGATCTCTTCTTTCTGAGCGAAAATTTAATTAACTTAACACTCACATTTTAGCTTACTTAACATAACAACAACAAAAATTGATTTACAATGAACTGTCGTTAGTGAGCGCAAAAGACGCACCGAGCGGTCACATAAGATTTTGTTTTTTTTAAACTGTTCGCAAAATGTGCATTGTTACCTTGTATACCAATACATTGTGATTAAATTTCCAAAAATAAATTGTCATGCCGCAGAATCAATTAAAAAGTGCAAGAACTCATGGTTCATCCTACAAAATAAATTGTTGAAAATTAATTTTCATAGAAATAAAAGTATGTCTTTATGTTCGCAGTTAGTTTTATGAGCGCAGTTAAAATAATATGCAAAATCTTATTAATCTACCC
Source organism: Agrypnia vestita (assembly GCA_016648135.1). Lineage (NCBI taxonomy): Eukaryota > Metazoa > Arthropoda > Insecta > Trichoptera > Phryganeidae > Agrypnia > Agrypnia vestita. The sequence continues at coordinate 142,079 of JADDOH010002921.1, forward strand.
GACATCTAAACAGACACCAGATACCTTGTGAATGATGTTGAAAAAGTATGATGATAATGACTGCCTAACTGTAAAAAGGTAAAAATAAAACGAATTTGTCCTGCACTAATGCACACTGCACGAATCCACGCACGTAACTGAATCCAACTCTAATTCATGCATGTCTGAGGACTAAGAACGTCATAAAATTGGATGACCTAGTTTAAAATGGATTTTTTTTCCTTCGCTCAATTTGACTTCTTCTTCTTCTAATTGTTGAAATGGCTTAATTAAAAATAATTAAATTAAACATTCTTAACATATTTTCTTACATACCTAAATAAAATGATAACTTTATCTTTATAAATAAAAATGTAGATGTTCGTTTGTACAAAATCGATAATATCTGAAAATTCTTCACCGATTGCTTTGAAATTTTGGCACAACGTTGCATTCGATTACGACGATATTTTTGTATAACTAATTTGTTTTCATATTCCTAAAGTTCTTTTTGACACAACGTTGCATTCGAATTCGCACAAATTATTTGAAAAAAACTAACCCGTCAAGACCAAGTTTATACAATACTCCCTTTCGTTTTGAATCAGGTTTCGTGCCTATACGCGCGTCGGGCTAATTACTCATATGGAATGATTCCAATTTGAAAAAAACATTAAAATTTCTAAAAATCCAAAATTATACTATAATTATTAATATTTTTAAAACGAGTCTGCCTGCAAAGTTTCAGCTCGATTTGATCACGGGAAAAAGGTTAAAAATCGATCCAAAGTTTTTTCGTCAGACAAGCAAGCAAGCAGACGCTACGAGTTAAAAGAAAGAGAGTAATAAAAGGCGCAGGTAACTACCCTTTCAATGTTGATTGATATTTAGATATAACATTTTTCAAATTCAAATCTATACGTATAAAACTCAATGTCTGTCTATCTGTCTATCTGTCTGTCTGTCTGTCTGTCTGTCTGTCTGTTCTCTATACAAATCCACACCGTTTGTCCGATTCGATTCAAATTTTGCATACTTATGCTTTAGGACCCGGAAGGTAACATAGGCAATTTCCTCCCTATTCTCATGCCCCTTCCTTTCACCATGACATATTTTCAATGCAAATCTGTACCGTTTGATCAATCGGACTCAACATTTGGAAACTTATTCTTTAGGACTCGGCGGGTAACATAGGCAACGTTTCCTCCCTATTCTCATACCCCTTCCCCTTCCCCTGACATATTTTCAACGCAAATCTGTACCATTCGACCGATCGGACTCAAATTTTGCACACTTATGCTTTAGGACCCGGCGGGTAACATAGGCGACATTTCCCTTTTCCCTTTTTACCATTTTTCCTCCCCCTGATCTATTTTCAATGCAAATCTGTACCGTTCGGCCGATCGGACTCAAAATTTTGAATCATATTCTTTAGGACCCGGCGGGTAACATGGGCGAGATTTCCTTCCAGCTCTTTTACCATATCCCCTCCCCTGTTATATTTTCTATACAAATCTACAACGTCTGACCGATCTGACCCAGATTTTGCAAACTTATTTTTCAAGACCCGGCGGCTAATAAAGACAACTTTTCCACCTTCCCTTCTTACCCTACCCTCACACCAGATATACTTTTTATATAAATCTACAACCTTTGCCGATCTGATCCAAATTTTGCATATTGGCGGAATGCATAGATTACAAGTCATTCCTGGATATCCCATCCACCCCAGCCTAGATTAAATGGATCCTTTTTTATTAGAGACTGCGAAACAATGAAACCTTTGTGTGTCCCCACAAACTTGTGTTTAACTAAATACTTAACCCGAGCAAAGCCGGGTATGAACAGCTATCTATATATCAAAATGTAAATATTCGTTTGTTCAAAATCTTAAATCTCAGAAAGTTCTTCACGGATTGACTGACAAAATGCTGCATTCGAATACGCGCATGTAAGCATTATGTACCTACTATGTTTTTATATATCTACTATTATACAGATGTCACACCTGTGACAGGTCAAAATATGCGTTTTTGAAAACCAGCAAAATTGAATTCCCAGAAGCATTGTAAAATTAAACATATTAGAAACGTGTGCTTTCTCTTCTCTTTCTTTTCCATTTAACAAACTGAGCCACAGCAACGCGTGGCCGGATACAGCTAGTATGACATAAAAATTAAACGTTTTCCGAACTATATTAATAATTTATTTTTGACAATGAAAAATATCAGAATTTTATGATTGACATCATATTACATACTTTAAGCTGAAATTATTTATTATTCCCATTTTAAATTATGGTAATACTTTTCGATACTTTCCTTTTTTTGTCGAATGATTGTGATAACTAAATAGCGGTTACGGAAATTGTTCTTTGGGGCTTAGATTGAAAGGGAAATGGGTTGAACGAATAGCAAATATTTACGGAGTCTAAGCTTTCACTTCAAACTACCCAAGAGTTTGGGATATGAACTTAAACAAATAATACCAAGACTCGGTTTGAAAAGGTTTAACTTTCCCAATATTTCGGTTAGAATTGATTCTTGTGCGAAGCCTACTTTTCACTAAGTACCCGCAGTCTTGTAGCCGGGTGGTTTCGCTTAGAGAACGGAAGCGGATTTTCCGAAATATTAAGTTGGGTGTGAAAATACTACAGGCAAAGTATTAAAACAAACAGCTACAAGCTTTAGAAAACGTTTTTCGTTCAATTTTCTACAGAATATATATAGATAATGTTGTATAGTTTGTTACTGTTTTAGACAGTTGTCAATATTTTAGCTTTTAATTATTCATAAGTTAATTCAAAAGTAACAATTAATTGTAAGTAGCATTAATTGTAACTTGTTAATAAATTTATACGAAAGTTAATTTTAACAAACAGTTAAATTAACTTTAGTAGTACAATTAAAAAATCTTAAGTATCGAACTGAAACTCTGAACGAAATTCATACAGCTAAGTGTATGTCAAAACTATAGGTCAACGTACTTTCAGCTCTTTTCGTTATTTCCACAATCAGTTATTGTGCTTTAAATTTTTTTAATAGTTTCAAAAAAATTAGCTTTCATAAATTTAGTTTCGGCCTTTTTCTTTCATCCAAGTATCATTTAATTTAAGCGCTTAATGAAAAATAATGGGATATAAAATTGATGAATATAATTATCGAAATCACGAGTGAGGTCAGGTAGTTAATTATCATCTTCCAACCATTTTGCTCTATAGAATAAGGATCCTCAATAAGACAATTGAACCCTCTCTGGTGTATGCGCTTTCTTCGCCATCGATCGGTTGCAGGCGGTTGTCATACAGCTTTGCATTTTTCCGAATGCATTTAAGCCGCACGAAGAAAAATTTTCTATTCTGTGTGCATTTATTCTCAGCCAGTAACTTTTCTGAGAGCATAATAATTCTACTAATTTATGTTTCCGGACTCAAGATCCGACCTCTCGGTAAACATTTGTATGTGTGCAAGGACCGAGGAAGTAATTTTGACCCTATGACAACGGTTTGTTATATTTTTGTTTGGAGCACGAAGCACCCGAAGAATTCGCAGACTTAGTCTTTTGTCGCCCATCTGAAAAGTCTACTCTTGAACTTCCGGGCATTTGACTTGGATTACCGCAATTTATACACAAAAGAATATACTTTTTAGTTGAACAATGAAAATAAGATTTTTAATACGTACATGTTTATTGCATATACATCGTAGTTTTTCATTGTATTCAAATTTATTATTAAATTTATCTATGTAAACACTTGAGATTTTATAATTATTCGACCGGTTTCGGAAACAATTATTTTCTTCTATAGTTTGATAAACTTTGTCATAACAAAATAATATGTTTTATTATCGAAATTAAATTATAAATAAAAAATTATAATATTCATTTTTACTGTTACTGTAATAATACGTTTTTTTATCATTCCGAGGAAAGAAATGAGTGTTTGCAAAACTCAAGTGGTCGTTATACAGACAAAATTAAAAAAATAATATTATGATTAAAAATAGGTGCTGAATTACATAAGACCCAGCGTTATCATATTATTATATCATATTATTAAATATAAAAAAATATATAATTTTTCAACAGATTTTTTACCGTATATAAGAGGGACAATAGATAAAATCAGCCGTCTGCTCAGAAAATATAACATAAGAACTATATTTAGGACCGAAAATATAAATATCTAGCCTTCTACGCAGTGTAAAAGACAAAATACATCTAGAGTCCCATGGTGTATCGCGTCCCATGTGGATCATATATACAGGACATACGATGGAAAAAGCAACAGAAAGATATCTGCTAGGGTTGCTGAATATACGACCAACACAAAATTAACATCGTCGCTTGTCCAACACACGCTCGAAGAGGCCACAGTATAGACTTTAATAATACACGAGTAATAGCGAACATCCAAAACGAAACATTAAGCATATTTAGAGAAGCTATAGAAATATATAAAAAAAATGAATATCATCATCAATAGAGATGATGGTGTACATCTCCTACCGGCATAGAAAAACATCGATCTCGTTAAACAATGTAACGTTCTAATCAACGTTCTAAACGTTCTAAGCACATAATTTCGACAACTTAATAGTTTAAATTAATTGAAATTAAACGTCTGGAAGCGAAATGGTTAATAATAACTTTTACTGCTGTACTAAATTCAAATTAAACAAAAATATTTGGTGAAGTTTTTACAAGCACAAGTGTTGTAGGTATCGGTATATTCAATACTGATTCTCATTAATCGGCAACCAATGATACTCATTAAATCATTATTTCCTGTAATAATTTTGGTTCTTATATTTTTTACAGTTTTCTTTTCTGTTTCATGTGATTCATAAGTATGTTTTTATACAAAAAAAGAATTGAAAAATTGATTAAAGTTATCGAAAAACATCACCTCTTCGGATGAAAATGTATTAGCATTTTATTTTGCTATTACTTTATGGTTATTCATTATGAACATAATTATAGGTACATTTTATCACCACTATATTTTTGGTAAAACCAACCTGTTTCGGAATCAACGTTCCTTCTTCAGGATATTCTTTATACTAAAACTTTACAAATAATGGAAAATCATATCTCGGCGTCAAGTGTCAAATGGGGGTAAATAGTGGGGGGTGGGAAAGAAACAGGTAATATAATGAATGGGAACATAATTCAAATAGGACTTTACGTTAGATTTTTTTGATAATTCATGATACATTCATTATTATTTATGTATTTCATAATTTCTCAGGCTTTTAAATTATTTAAACGTTCCTTCTTCAGGAATCTTCAGGAACTTTTATTATCAACGTGAAGAATATTGATTACGTATTTTTCTTTTTCAACCCAACTTGACACAGAGGTATGATTGTCCATTATTTGTAAAGTTTATTTAGTATTAAGTATACCCTGATGAAGGAACGAAAAAGGAAAATCAGTTTCTGATACCGGTTGGTTTTAACAAAAATAAAGTGGTGATAACAAATTTCATTTAAAAAATATATTTTTCTTTGTATTTACATTCCGCTAAATATCAGCTCTCGAAAAATACTCGTAAGTGGCAAAAAATTGAATAAAAAAAATACAACACATAGATGAACATCGAGAAAAATTCCGTTTGAAATCAAATAAATACAAAAACCATTCAGCAAACAGAAAATTTATTCCCATTTCCTTTGAGTTATATTAAAACCAATCCTGAAAAAGACTTGAGCGTAAGCATTTAAATCAAATAAATAATATTTAATGGTTATAATCTTTACGTCTTTTTAAAAGTGTCAAAATGATGAAGTTGACAAAAAAATATATAAAAATCTACGTCTGTAAATATTTAAAACTTCATAAATATATAAAACGCGTGTACCTACCGTAATATAGTTTTAAATTGAAAAACCAACATTTTGTTAATAAAATTAATACAGTGTTTCTTTCTCAATAGTCTTTCGTAAGTTTTCGTAAGATCTTCATATTTTTCAATTCCATGATGGTGCATGGTAATAGTTAAAACATAAACTAATTGGAATATTTTATTATCAATATTAAAAGTTAATTAAAAAATATATATTTTTTTAATTTACTTGATCAAAAGTAATGTTGATACAATATTTTAAATGTAATATATTGAAATATGAGTCTGAAGATGATTTAAAGAAAAGTATATCATCTTCAGACTCATTCAATCTACATTACATCGCAAGGGCTTAATATGTCAATATCAATCATCATCATCATCAAAACTAAAAGTTTAACAATATCAAAACAACAAACAAGGTGTAAGCTGCACATTGATAATGAGCTTGTGGAATAAGTCATGAGCTTCAGATATTTAGGTGCAGAAATTTGTTGTCATAGCGATCCGTATACTGAAGTCCGTCAGCAAGTTAATAAAGCATCCACCATATCATGGTGTCTCAAGGATTTGGTTTGGAAGAACAAAAATATGCGTATTGAAAGCAAGGTCAAGATATACCAGACATGCATGCGACCTATTACGCTGCAGAGACGCGGGCTGACACTGTCCACACCAAAGTCTCCTCAGAACATCTGAAATGAAAGTTCGGAGATCCATTAATGGAAAAACTCTACGTGACCGTGTTCAAAATGTAGATATAAGGAATATTAGCAAAATAGAGGACATAGCACGATGGAGTAGATCCTGAAGGAATCATCATCATTATCACTTTTGGCTCTACAACCCCTGGTGGGTCTTGGCCTCCTCGAGTCTTCCTCCACTCATCGCGGTTTTGTGCGAGCTCTCTCCAATTCAGAAGCTCCAAGGCAGAAATATCTTTGAGGACGTTGTCGCTCCATCTTAATTTTAGCTCTGGAGGAATCATGTAGCCAGAATACACAGTGACAGACTCGTGCATACAGCAGCGAATGAAGTCCCCTCTGGACGACCGCGACGTCCACCGGGAAAACCATCTAAAAAATGGAGGCATAGCTAGACCTCGTCTTCCCATGAGGCGTAGTTTTCTGTACCATAGATCAACAGGTCTACTAAAAGAAAAAGAAGAAAAAAATTTGCGTATTTTACATAATATAATACCTAAATAATATATCAGGAAAAACGATGGACTATTGCGGCTCTCGTAGGCCTCTCACACTAAGGGTTCCGGGTTCTATTCCCGGTGAGGTCACAGTTAATCTATGTAATTCACTTAAGCCTAGATGTTTTGTGATGTGTTTCTCTTCTATAATTGGGCCTATATACATTCTATAACGGAGGAGTAATCCACAATAAAGATATGCAATACCTTTTTATATTTAAGTAGTTTTTCCACGTAAAAAATATACATAGTATCTACATATTAATATAGTCCAATAAATTATCATTTTAAATTTTGTATCACCGCTACATGAAGGGGTACCTTGACCTTGTAGTAGGTGAAGCCTTTTTATAAACGATCGATGGTTTCGGTTTCCTGCACTCCGACAATCAACGAACAAAGAAAATAGCATAAATAGAATCATGGCTTTTTACGGTAGTTTTATTCTGGGTTACTACTGGGTTACATTCTGGGTTATTATGCTGTGTCGGTTTTGTCTGACTTGTCGGGTCAATTTTCATTGAACGAGTCTATAAATTAAGTACTTAAATAATTTTAAAAGCTTTCCTGCCTTTTGATATTTGAAGTTCTTTTCTTTTAATTGAAAACATACAGATGCGAATACGGAATGCGTTTCGCATGAATATTCTTACTATTTTCAAAATAAAATAAACGCTTGTGCCATAAAAATGGGAATAACTTTCTTGTCTCCCGGAATAAGGATCCAACCATCGACCAACCAGATCACTGGACGAGCGTTACGACCACTACTCCAAAAGCTTTAGAAACGAATGTCACTAATAATTTTTTCTTGACAACATAGATCAGCTCTTCGTTTCATCAAATCTGAGACCCTACACCGGTTACTAATCAATCATATTATCAAAAATAACATAATAAGTTAAGAAACCACTTGCGTGATGAATATTTTTAATGGACGTAACAACATGCTGTAACCGACATGTACATATAATATATGAAAACCGAATCTAGTTTTATACTTTTATGATTATGGAGCGATCCCTTCGAAACTTATTGCAACGAAATACTAAAATTCCAGACCGTAAATAAATATATTTACATTGAAAACAAATAAAATAATAATTTTAAAAACCAATTAACTTTATACTAACTATATTATTTTTTTGCTATATGAGTGATATTCTCCTTTAAGTTACGTTAGATGATTATAGAGTTAAAAAAATAATCACTGTGATTTATGCAAGTTTTTTTAACTTAATAATTGTCCAACCAAAATAGCGCTAAACACCTTAAAACAGTTTGACCAAAAGTAAAGAAAAAATTGGATTTTTCTCATAGAAACTCTGAACTTTCTTGAATTCGTTTAATTTCCACCAAACATTCCATTTAACTCAGTACTACTAAATCTAGGGAAACTAATTTAACTCTGAGAAAACATCTTGTCCTTTTGGGAAGTTCTCTTAAAGGTCACTAACTACTCTTATCAGAAATGCGGATAAAACAAAGACATTTTAATGTTGCGTTTAAACTGAATATCTGACTTTACTTTAGGACAAAAAATTTGTGTTTTTAAATAATGTTTTTCGTGGGACCCAAACGCTACTATTTATTAAGCACCGATAATATAATTATTCACAATAGTACTCGTATGAAGATATAAACTCTTAGAATAAATTGTCGTGCTAAATTTTTTCAATGCAATGTTTGTATGAAAATGTATCTTCAAAGCCAAAAAGTTCACACACCTATTTCGCTTTTAAGCATAAGCAAATAAACAGTTTACTTCGATGAAATATTTTTCTTTGCATATTGAACTATTTTTCTTTCAAATTTGCCTACAAAAATAAACCTTAGCTGTAAAGGCTCTACACACGTGCGATTAAGCAAATAATAGTGAACCTAAAAAAATATATTTAGTAAGCTGACAAATGCGAGAATTAATAAAATAGGATGTATCATTAATTACAGTCTGAATTGCAGTACTTAGTTGGGGTAATTAGTTGTGAAGCAGCTGAATTTGTTTTTATTTTACTTAATCATTAAAATAATTGCCTGGTATTGCACCAAGGACCCTCAAGGACCTTCAATTTGGTTTAAATTAAAATGTTGCCCCACAAAGTAACTGTCATATCAATTAATAATATTTACTACACTTATTTTTTTTCAGTTGTTCTTTTTTTTGACGTCACGATTGCAAATACGATCGATCGTTTTAATATAACATACATTGATTAATATTTTTCATTAACAAATTATTTAAAAAATTTCATAATGGCGGAGTTATTTCGCAAAGGTCCTTTTCCGTGACACGCGTAGCTGGTGGAGAAAATCGTGCCGCCCGGATTTGAGTAAATTGAAAATGTAATTATTTTCTTATTTAATGATATTTTTATGTCTACGTTGTAATAGGTATATTTAAAAAAAAGATTTTTAGAGCAAATAAGATCATTTTGAAAATAATTTTCTCTAATAAATTCATAATAAGCAAACGATGTATTTTATCAAAATATCAAAATGTTAATATAATAAATGTCACCATATATTATATTAATTAAAATATAAAGGTATGTTAAAAAGTAGATAATATTTTAATGTGTAAGATATGTGAAAATTTTAAACAAAATTGTATTAATAGTTTTAAAGATATCTACCAGTCTGAAAAGGGAAGTTTCGTTTAAGAATTCACCTACCACGCAAACTTCAATTTTTGAATGAATGGTAACTCATTTTATGAGATGAAGCAAAAAAAAAACAATTTTTTGAAAATATCAAGGTGGTTTAAAAATACCTTTTAAACAAAAAGAAAATGTGGTCTTAAACCCATACACTTAACCATTTAAAAAAATATTTAGTCTTTTTTACTCATTTTATAAGTAATAATTAAGTATAAGTATACATACAAAAATCTTGTAAATAACCCTCATCTTCACAAATGCGAACCCTTTCAAAGACGTCCTCCATAACTGCATACAAAATACCTCGCTCTTTCGTTCGCATTTCTCCACGAGAACTATTTATTTACGAATGTAATGATCTAGAGGCTTACTGACAAATATTTTCTCATTTAAATATTCCCACAAAAATAATGCTGGAATAGTAATATCAGAGGCCAATGAAAATCAGAATTTATGGAAATTATTCTTACTTCGAAAATTTGCTTTAAAAATTGCATGGACTTCCAAGCTGAAGTGGGAGCTATATCTTTCTGCCAAAGCTATTAGATATTATTTGTAATATTTATTATACCAGGTTTATTCCACACCTATGGTGTGTGTGGTTAAGGTGTTTTCTATTCGTAGCCGGCGGCGCAAAATATCTAAACATTTTTCAATATCTGTCACCTGTAACCGTTACCGCATTCCCGTTATCACGCTTTGCTGTACTTGCTGAATATTTTCCTGAATACGACTTGAGAAGGGTATTCCACTCTATAGGATATTCTTGATAAACCTTTGTTCCAGGAAATGCCAAGGTCAATATCGCTGTTTTTGAAGAAGAACGCAAAGGTGCTCTCTGGGTAAGATAAATTGGAAAAGCTGGTCTTTTGAGTACAATTTAATAATTTATTGTTTCGCATATTTTCTCTCTGTGACAGATCCTATAAAAAACCTGACAACACATTGTCAAAACTCATCACCTCTTCATAAACTTCAAAGCTGTAGTCAAAACTAGAAATAAGAAAGCATTGTACAATGCAATAGGTATATGCAATTGGAATATCGTGTAAGCTGACCAATCTGGTGTAGACTCGTGAATATCAAAGCAGTCTGTAATGAGGCGTGGAAATATCTGACTCGACCTACATTTTCTTTCGAGTCGTTTCATTCAACCAACATTCTATATATCGGTATATTCCTCCACATCCCTCGGTCTTCAGTTTGGATTTCATGGATTTACTTACCAATCCAGGTTCTTTATCCTTCGCAAATATTATTTTTTCTTTGTTTTTGACAAATTAATTTTTTCATGTCAATTATTCTTCGAAATATTTTATTTCGCATCTAGGTTTTGTTTTTATTTTATAAATATTAAACGAAATTGATTACGAAAATATTATTATATCCCAGTTTTTCTCCACTTTTTTCATGTAACATTAAAAAAGGTTACTGAGAAAAATAATATTGTGATGCATTTTTGTGAAGAATAATAAATTTCACGACTATTCAGAACTTACATATTGTACTCAAAAAATAAAATCGGTGGTAAGTTTTTAATGCAACAAGAAGGTAAATAAAGTATACTGAGCATTTTAAAAAGCGAGTTATGATTTAAAATGCTTTTAAAAAAGTAGTACGTGAAAAGCAACCAAAATATCAAATTATAAATTTAAAATAAAGATTGTTTAAAAACCCTTGTGTTTATTTATTAAAACCAACTGGATTCTGAAAATACAATTTCTTTCATCATGTTGATTACAAAGCTTATCACAATACAAAATTATTTTAAATTAATATTATCTTTTACTTTTATTATTTTAATAACAAAAATACATAATAAGTTTTATGAATAGTATAGACGTTCAATATTATACGAAGGAATACCTGAGATATCCATGACCATTTTTGATTTGTGTGATTATTATGATCCTTAGAGTGCGACCTTTGCCTTTTGAAAGCGGATACACACGAGAGTTATCCAGTTTCATCGTAACTTATTAAACAAGAAAATTACAATTTATACCGACATCAAAATTTTCTCGGGGAGAATAACCTATTTTCTGATACGTAAAGTTTTTCAGAAACTTTACCAGCGCGCCCCTGACATTTAAAAAGTAAACATTTTTACAATGTTTCAAAGAATTGTCTTTTTTTACCTTTTTTTATATTTTACCTACTAATCTAACATATTTATATTCAACTACCAAAATAAGATTTTACATATATTTTATTAAAGTTTACGCATTAGATGAGAGGGAATATGTATTTCAGGGCACGTTTTCCATTTGTCCACGACGCCCTTCGTGCGAGCGTATTATGAAGGGATGTTCTCATCTTACAGCCTGGAGCAAAGAATAGTAGATGTAATTTTTTCAGTATTGTTATAAAAGCGTGACGAATTTCAGGATAGAGATTTGATAGTTCAACATTTTTTTTATTAATATCGATATTGTTTTTTTTTTATATTAAATTAAAGAAAATGTACATAAAATTAATAAAAATGTTCATTGTTTCCACCACTTATAAGTAAGTACATAAATGGTGAAAACAAAGTTTATTTTTATTAATTATATTCATAATGTCACCACAAAATCATTTTGTTCTTTTTGAAGAAGAAAATTTTTTTTAGTTATGTTAAACAATTTTTTTTATCATTGATGAATTCTTTTAACTGATTACAGATAATAATGCAATCTTTCTTTACCTTTATCGAATCCTATAAAGTAATGTATGATTAAAAAATGTAGAAAAACAATCCAAGATAGTCACAATAGCCAAGTTTACTATATGGTTCACTAATTTATATTTGGTTGAGTTTCGAAATCACCGCTTTAGTGTCTTTTACCGACCAGAGTTTTGCCTTTTGAGAGAACTAAAGCCAAACGCATAAACCTGGAAGTCTGATGTTTCAATCGCAGCTACAAATAATCATGTTCCAATATATTTTTATTGGTGAGCATATGGAATAATGAAATATTTATGGTTCTTCTTCTTTAAATAAGGCAATCCGCCCTTAAAGAGCGATTTGATATTTAAGGGTAACTACAAATAAATCTCTCAAATGTTGGAATATACGCGTCTTTTTTCTTGGTTCAAAAATGATTTAGGTACTTTGTCATCGGTTCATAATTAATCAAAGTAGTGGAGAGTTATCATAACTGTTAATTAAACTGTTTAATTAATGTTTCAAATAGACGTAATTCCAGAACACCAATAATTTAGTCCTATTTTCATAGCATAGGCTTAGTTTGAGATTAGTAAGAATATTGATGCGACACGTATTCTGTGTTTGCATCACTATTTAAAAATAAAAATTTAAAGGCTGCAATACATGTGAGCAATAGCATCAATTACATATAGATTACATTTGGAGTGAAATAAAAAGACATTTGACATTGTCTAGTAGGACAAAAGTAATAAGATATTTTTGATCGGTTTTGACACTTTGTGTACTAAATATTGTGCCGAGAGTATTTTGGTTTGATTGAAAATTAAGTAATAAATATGACATAAGTGATGAAACTCACGTAGCAGTGTGATATCACCGTATGTACATTGCAAGAATGCAGACATATAACATCATCAGCATCTTTGCCATCATTAATATATGTTCATGATGCAAAATGTCTTCAAAGCTTTCTTTAATCGATTCTATGAACCATTGTGGAAGTTATGTAATCCAATCAATATCGTCTGAGCAGTTTGTACAAAATTGAAAATAAATGTCAAAATTGAAATTAAATTGCGCACAATATAATGTAAGCCCGTTGATACTATGTAAAAAAATGACACTATTTGCTTACATTTTTGATATTTGGAACCACTTTTTACTAATATTATTGATATTTGGAACTACCTTGAAAGATTGACAGTTTTAAGAAAGGGGATTCGTTATGCTTCGTGGATTCTATAATACCCCTCTAGGTAGATAACGCCATATTCCTATGGGAGAACGGCGGGGATATAGGTTGTGTCCGATATTAGCTTGCCTTTCCTCATATTAACAAGCTTACTTACAAACATATATTTTTAGGCTTCTAAAATTGTTTAACAACTATCCGTGCTGTTTAATTTATGAAAATATTGTATATCCGCAGAATAAATATGTGATCGATTTGAAATATAACAATAAATATGCAGACGAATAATAATAATATTATTGTTCTTCCAAAAACTATTCCAGTAATTTATGATGACTCAATAAATATCCCAAAATCATCAAGAATATCATATACATAAAGGAGCCACAAATAGCTTTATGAAAACCCTTAAAAGGAAAATATGATTCAGCTGATTTAGATGTAGCTTAATGTATCGCCCAAATATAAGGGCAAAACTTAAATTGATGTAGGTATACCGATTTTGAGGGAAAGAAAATCAGAAATTCAATTTGCATAAATAAGAATCAAAGTCCATTGGGTACAGGATGTATCAGCTCATTTTGTGAGCTACATTTTGTTCGGTTGAATGGGCTGTGAATAATTTTGAAAAGCTAGGAAGCTGACGGAAAACCGTTTTTTAAACTTTTGAATGGAAGCATTCAGCCGCCCTTCACAATAGGTGCTTTAATATTTAAGCCAGCACCACCGTTGATAATCGATCATTTAATAATGAATATTTTATGACCTCGAAAATTAAAATAATACAATACAATATGTAATGCTATATTTTTGAAGAGACAGAAATATTGGATGTGCTAAACATTTTCTTTTCGGCAAATAATTTCTTATCCTCCAAACACTTTTATTTGGCTGTGTATTTTACTGGTCGTACCAGGTAATTTACCACGATGTAATTTACAGAAGATGGAGTGTTGTATAATTATAAATGCTGATTGAAGTTCATAGAAAAATACAGATTAAAAAGTTATATTTTAATATTTTTGTAATAAGAAAGAATAAATAGATGATAGAAAAATACAGAGTACAAAGTTATTTTGATTAATTTTATAATAAGAAAGTAAAGGAATTGCAACTTTTTGTTTAAATAAACTGTAATAAATCACCCTTTGCTCAACACGTAGCAAACATCAATAAAAACTGTTGGTATGATCGACAATCCTGAAATTATGCGGAGCATTGGTTTATATGTTCTTGATGGACCTAAGACAGCGTCAGCATAGATAGTTTCACATTCCAATATACAGGACCAACCTGCCAAAAGTTACGCCTTTTGGAAGAGCTACTGCTACGCTGAACAATATTACTTTGGACATTGATCTGTTCCATGTCTCTGAGAGGGTTTTCCGAAGCAGGATTCTCCTACACTTTGATATGAATGAATTTATGTACGTATGATATTTTGTTTTTTACATATATTTACTCACTTGTTAATAATATTTAAGAATTAAACATATTTTTTAATGTAAATGTTATATTAAAAATAAATAAATTGAAATATAAAATTGAAAATTAAGACAAAATTTTTTTTTTCACCGTCGCTCATGTCTTCCCACATATTTGTCTAGTGATCACACTTACACAATATTCACTCTTCCTTTCATCCCTTACAGTTACAAAATCCATTGATACAACGTTATATGCGATTCCATCGCAAAAATTATCTAAAAATAAGTCATTTTTATTTAAATTTTGCTTCAATTATTGCACTCCATGGTCTGCATCGTTATTGTACAACACCTAGACTATTGAAAATATGTACATCTTCTTCTCACTTTATTCCTTTCTCAGTACCTTTTTTCAAAAGCGGCTGATAATTTCCTTTGTCAAAGGCGAGAAAGTCCAATTTTATGCATTTGACATCACTGGCTATCGCTCTAAACCTATCTATCACTCTTTTCTGTCATCGATCTTTCGTTGGCGAATGAAAATGTTCCAAATAGTTTTTTTAACGATCTATAATATCATTAGTCAATAGATTTTAGTTATACATTTTTTCCTTCTCGGTTTATGTGAGAAATATACTGAACGTGTTAGAGAGGGCATTTTAGTTCAGTTAATTGAATTGTCACTAACCGAGTCGTTCAGTCAAGTGAACTGTTTTATCCAATTTTTTATTCAAATCAGTTTCGGTATGTGATCTGTTCACTTTCTCTACGGGAAAATTTTCACAGCCACCACAAAATATTCAAATCCGTGGACGGGTTTTAGTCTCCAAAAAGTTCTTCATTCAGCCACCACAAAATTTTCGCTACCAAAAAGGAATAAATAGAGTAACCTGCCAAATATTTCATTGTTTAGATAGATCATAGCTATATATATCATCTTCCCAAAAAAACAAGTCTTTCCCACCACAAAATTTTCGCTAACTATGGGGAGAAGTGCTTTCAGATTCCAAAATTTTTATTAGTCAAGCACTCACTACATATAAAACAAAATGTTGACTGCCAAAGATTTCATCGGTTTTGGAATTTAGAATTTATATTTAATGAACGATTTGTTTTGCACCTACTGAACTAATGATGATTCATTAGTTCAGTAGGTGGAAAATTATTAATGAACGATGGTTCACTAAAATGAATTATATCGTTCGTTCGTTCAGTAAAATGAGCTGTTCTTAAAGAAAAGTTCGTTCATGAACGACCCATGTCTAGAGCGTATCTATTTTCCACCGTATTGTACAACCATGAAGAGATAATATTTTTTAAATTCATTTTTGCTCAGGAACAGCCCCGTTATTCACTTTCAGCTACGGGTTTTTATTTAGTTTCATATATATTCGTATAAGTACTTTAAATACTGAATGTTACTATAAATCGATTGAGGTACATATGTGTGTATAAACACACAATGCTAGATAAGATCTAGATAACAATTGTACCAATCTTTTACACAGAAAATACATATTTCAAAATTGACAGATGTAAGTCCCATAAAGAGAAAGCTCTCAATTCAAAGTGCTATTAAAATTATAATAGGTTTCATATACATTGTTAGTGGGAACAAAATAAAATATTAAATTTATTTATTAAGTTTAATAAACAATTTAATAAACAATAATCTATTTATTTTGAAAGTCAATTAAATGACAAACCATTAAACATTGTTCGCAAAGCTTCGTCATTTTAAGGGAAGGAACAGAACAGAACAAAACATGATACTGACTGAAAAGATATTATTCAATAATAGCGTAGATCCAGCTTTGTTTTCCACAGAGACAAAAACATTTAATTGTCCCATTTGGAAACTACATTTTTATCCTGGCTATCTTCTGTTTTCTGTTTCCCGTCAAATTGAATACAAAATAATGATATTGTTTCAGGCTAGATTTTTAAAGTACAGTACAGAAATTACAGTACAGTAGTGCAAAAATACTTATACCTTCATATTTTATTATTAAATTATATTAAAGATTTAGCTAAATAATTATATTTCTTAACGTGGACCAGTAAACTTAGTTGAAAATAGTTTCAATAATTGTGAAATTTTGTAAACAACAAAAAATAGCCCCTAGTGTTAATAATCTTCCCTTTTTTTTCTTATGCAGTATCCCTTAGCTCAAAAACTTTTTTCCGAGGGACTTCCATTGGTTAACGGAACTGTACTGATTATAAGTTGTAACAGAATTAAAATATATATATATATATAAAATTGAAGGATCTTTTACATAATTCTATTTAAAAGTATTGAATTTAGATGTAAAATTACGACAAGTATAACAAAATTTTAATTACAGAACACTATCGGCATCGCCTTGGCATAGTCAAAATTGCTGGGCAATTGTTTTGATCTTATTGTTTACGAAAGTGATTTCTGGACTTTTGTGGATTGGTTATATTTTACCGCATTGGTAGATTGTGTGAAAATAAGTTTCCTACCTAACCAGGAGAATCTTATGGTGTTCATACGCACTATGTAATATGCATGAAAATTTTGGTATTTGTATTGTATGGAAAAGAAAATAAGCAGACTAAGTAAATGGTAAATAAATTAGTCTCCCAGTAATGCACTGGATTTTATTGAATATATTTAAAGATTTACACGATTATTGCTTATTACACGTTTCAAGACCAATGATGGAATGCTGAAGGTACTCGGGGCGGGAATAGTGTGGCCGCGTTACCTTTTAAGTGGCTAGTCAAGCACCTTTTATGGTGAGAACTTGATATAGTTCTCGGTACCATAGATTAATCACTTCATTCACTCTGGCTACACGTCTCTACCCGATGTAGTCTCCTTGCAATGCCTTGCGTTACTATTGCTCATAAAACGGCCCTGGGTGTATGGAGGGCTCCTCTTCCTCTTCACTGTAGTCTCCATGCCTTGAGATTTTTTTATAGATACATGAAGTAAGATACAGGAACATTTATATTTATAGTTTGAACTTATATTTGAAGTATTGGCAGATAGTAATGATTTATATTTCCATGATCACCTTATAAAATCGTCCCAGTCCCGACCCGAGATCAGAAATCACAGATTCCTTTGAAATTAACACATTCTTTCGTAGCGCTTTTGAAGCCATGAATATATAAATCAATCGGTATTGGAATTCAAATGAAATCTACCATTAAAAACGTGGCGCGGTATAATGAATTTATTAATTTTCATTTTTTTATGCGCCCAGGCTCGGGCTGGAACTAAATTCTTAAAAAATGAATGTAATCTGTGTATATGGTTTGGACCCTTCATTTTACTAAATTTTACTAAAACTTTTTTTTTTTTTTTTTTAATTTTACTAAAACATATACAGGGTGTACCAGAGTTAGCAGCAGAAACTTGGCTAGTAGATGGAGTGTATACACTGCGTAGAAAAAAGATAACCTCCTCGTTATTTGTACTCGCATCTTGACTTGTACGGAGCTTTTTACTAATTATTGGTCTCTTAGGATATAGGGATGATTGCCGAAGGAAACTTATGCAACAGCAAAATATTTGGATACAAATATCCAAATTTCCAAATATTTTGCTGTTGCATAAGATGTATCCAAATATTTTCTAATAAAGCGATTTACTTTCACTCCCAACTATGGCGGCAAGTGTCTTAATGTGGGCGAGAAAATTCATATAAAAATAAGCTACCTGTCCTCAATTATGTCACATTATTTTGTATTTTAAATGCCTGTAATTTATATTTTTTCCAATTAAAATTAATATAAATTAACTTTGTTTAAACCACGTATTTATTGAAAAAAATCAACATGTTTCAAAGCCTTGCCATACAATACTTCATTGGATGAAGAAGCCATTGGCTTTGAAACATGTTTATTTTTTTTAATAAATAAGTGGTTTAAACAAAGTTAATTTATATTAATTATAATTATGTTACCACAAAATAAATTTGCTACATTTGAAGAAGAAGTTATATTTTTTCCATTTCAGTTGCGATAAATCGGCGTTTATTAGACATATAATTATTATGTAGATACTTAATACATATATCTACGTTTCTACCAGTGGCGTGCAGCGCATACAAGCAAAAAAGCTGTGCATTAGTAAAAATTCTGGGAAACAAATATTAATTAAATAATCCTTATCTTGAAAAAGTTGATTTAAAATTCTAGACGTCCTACGGCTAGAAGTTTTATTTCTGACGTTTCTGTTTAACATGACGTATCTGTTTTTTTCCAATTTAAAATTCTAGCCGTAATTATCCTACGGCTAGAAGTTTTATTTACGACTTTTCTGTACCTAACTTCATGTCAATTCTTCATTTATCTCGCCCAACAAATTCTTTCCATAGATATAGTCAAGTCTAGAAAAAACTCGTACTGAACCGTGTATTTTTAATGCTGCTTGTTTTGTGTAATAGACAAGTAAATTTAGCGTGCTTCTTCGAAAGGCCCTATGCCAGGTGAGATTACGCGCACGTCATTGCAGAAATGTTATTTTTTACAAATTCCACCCAAAACTTTCGGTGTAAATTCTATTTGTCTTTTCTATGGTGAATGTAAATACCATCTGTCATATCATAACATATATTAATTATTTACAACGACATTGCCATCGATGATATCATAGAATGTTTGATTTATTTTTGTGAAAAGAAATGTGTATCTGAAATTAGTTTCCGATTTAATTATATATAAATCGTCTTCGAAATTTATTGATTTTTTTTACCGTATAAATAAATAAATAAATATATATATATATCATATATATAGATATATATATATATATATATATATATAAATTATATATATATGTATTTAAAACATGTCTGTAGTTAGGGAAATATTGTTACTTCTTTCTAGTTCAGTTATGTATTTTTGTGGATTGATGAGGCCACTCAAAGCTAGTTCCATTATATATAGTTAAAAATTTTTTAAAAAATGTATAAACATTATAGGTATATGCGGAGTGAAGCCACAACTCAAAAGGGTTAGGGGTTCATTATACAGCAGTTAAAAAAAAAATGATATAACCTTTTAGGTATATGCGTATATATAATATATATATATATATATAGACTATATATATATATATGTATTTTTAAATATAGGTGTATAGTCGGTCACAGCATAACCTAAGTTTATAACCACTGCACGCCACTGGTTTCTGCATAAATATAAGTATACAATAATCACATTCTTATCTACCAGACAGAGCTATATCTGTCGTGAAACGGCGTGATGCTAAGTAAGTAAAATAATTTTGCTCTTTTTAAAGAAAAAATAAATAAATACTATGTAGAAAGCCTCTCAACCACTACCTACCCCGCTAGATATAAAGAAATATCTATTCCGTGGTAGGTGTATATAAGTTTATAATTAAACATATATAAATTTATAATAGTTGTGAGCTTCACTGCGCCGTGTTTCAATACGATGTCAGTAGCCGTAATTTATGAGTTGAAAATAATTGTATTATGGTAGTGAGGGTGCGTCGAGTAGATGAATGATTAATGTGGGCAAGGAAACACGTACGGAACCTTCTTATTTCATACATTTTATATGTCGTGTGTAAGTGCCGGTTCAAAAAGGTAAGTCCGCTAAAAGCACGCTTAGAAATTATTCAGTAAAATGAAATGCACTGTGCATGGGGGTCGAAAACGGAATAATTATTCATATTTGTGAGTACGTTAAATTACTATGTGAGTATGGGTCGGTTGTGCTAACTTGGTTACAAGAAATCCGTCGTTTAAACATCGATTATTGCGTTTTCCATTACATCAATCACACATTCCATTTTCGAAAAATCTATAGTTTTTAAGAAGGATTACTGTATCGGACAAGAAAAACCGGCGGCCCTTAATCGGGCCTTTTTTGCCAATCTCCACATGTTGGCCCTGATAAACATTTTTGTGTCAGAGAAGAAAAAACCGGCGGCCCTTAAACGGGCCTTTTTTATCAATTTCCACATGTTGGCCCTGATAAATATCTTTAGAAGATAAAAGTGATATTTTATATATTGATTTTATTTTTAATATGTATGTAGAATTATTAATTACATTTTTAATCACATGAATTATGAGCGCGAGCGCGCAGATGGGCAAGAATAAATAAAATCCTTTGGGTATGCCTAGCGCACTCGACGCATTTTTTAATGAAAATAACCGAAGCTATTTATTGTAATTTTTTGGATGTATTTTTGTAATCACTTGTATATGTCTTTACATGATTTTATGTAAAAAATATTTTGAATTTGTGTAGCCAGGCTCGCCAGAGAGACCAAATATACGAAATTATTGCACCAAGCTTGGCGAGCCTGGCCCCTTTTTACCGATTATCTCCATGAAGGATGAACCTGAGAGACATTTGTTAATAAAATAAAATAAAGATAAAATAAAGATGTGTAAAAATAGTACGAAATAGCTATAGTAAAATGTTTGGTTACATGGTTTATTCATATTTTGAATGCGGGACCACTGCCATAGGGCTGCGACTCGAATTATGAGTAGTGATCCCGCTGTCAGAGAGAGGTCGGTGTCGTCGGTTCCCGAAATGCTGACCTCTGACTGGTCGTTGAAAATGCGCCTGGACATGCGGGCCCTGACAATTTTATTGAATAAAAAATGTGATAAAGGAATCCAGAACTCAGTTCTGCTCCTGCGTTCGCCTCCAGATCTACTTGCGACATTCTCTTCTCTACTCGACTCCTGCTTCAACCATTGGACCGCTCTAAGATTCTCAGCGAAACGTTTACTATCTCGCTTTCGTCTGAGAATCTGCTATATCGGTTCCATCAGGTTGACCTGACCGTAGGGCGGTGGAATCACCCCCTATTTTCGCGCGTTCCCGTCAGTAATAATTACCTATTATAATTCAAGTTGATACAGCCGGCTCTATACCAGATATAAATGTTACTATAATTCAAATGTTAAAAAATAATTATGTTGTGAATGAAAGCAAATTTAAAAAATTAAACGTGATGAATGAAAAGGCAAGTTTTTCTTAAATATGTACAGCCAATTTCGCTTAATTGAGACACATCGGGACTAGGACATTTGGTCCAATTTTGCGGCTCTCCCAATTAATTAAAACTTGTGTGAAAATAAACTTTTAAGAAGTTTTCGGATTTAAATTGATTTAATAATATATTTTTCTTTTTTCATACGAACTATAACATCTTCATTCGTATCTCTGTCCAACCAGCTTATTTTGAGTATTCTTCTGTAGATCCACATCTCGAATGCTTCAAGTTGCCTTATCAATAGGCATGATGACAGATTTTGAAATAACATTCTATATTGTAGGTACACGTCTAATATTACAGAAAATAACATTATTTCAGTAATAAATTAAGTTTTTACGCAAATAATTGCTTTTTCATCTACATATTTTTAATTTCGCGCAAAAACGTCCGCAGCTGTCATTTCATCTACGTGACGTCAAGCCTCAGTAAACATTGCATTGCGTCTATGGCAACGGTTCAAAGACACGGTGATGAATACTGAGGCGTAACGTCATTCACTCTGAACGGTTTTTCAGTTAAAATGACGGATTGCACAATTTTATACTTTTATTTTATTGAAAATCTTATTAATCTCAATGTGTGTATTTGTGTATTAAAATTGGATCATTTTTTAGAATCCTTTCAAAATATTTTCTTCTCTAAAATCACTTATTCTTTAATTCTTTAATACTGTCATCAAGCCTATTCTTCTGAAAGCGTCTATGCTTCCATTCCATAAAATAATACCGAAAACACTGTAGAACATTCCATAAAATAATACCGAAAACACTGTAGCAACCGACCATTCGCATTCGTAATCCAATGTTGTGATCATGTCTACAGAATATCTTTGTTGCAGGAGCTTGCTCAATTAAGCGATGTTTGTTACTTGGTTTGGTTTCCGTTCCTTAAGATTTTCCCCAAATGAACGGCTGCCCCAACTAACCGGCGGCCCAATTAAGGGAAATCGACTTGCATAGATATATCCTTAGATTGACTCACTTTTTTATATTTTTTACCATATATTTTTTCGCATCTACTCCTAGTTTTTCGCATCTGTCGCATTTTATAGCATACAGACTCCATTACTCTCGAAATAATTTATTAGGGTGGTACAATTTACAATCATCCAATATCCATAAATAAATTCGTAAAAGTTTTGCTTACTTTTCCTTCCTTCGATCGTCACAGTTTTAGTCTCACTTTTTCGTAGCGAGCGTATGACATTTTAACGTGTATCAATCTCTACTGTTTCCATGAAAATGCTTGATAACTCTTACTCAACTCTGAATGCGTTTCGATTAAATTGAGTAAAATTATAAATATTTTTTTTCTATACATGCGATTTTAAATCTCATTCTGTCATTTTTAATTACTGTCACTATGACAACATGAATGTCCCTATTGTAGTATTTTTGCGTTTGGTTAGTTGTTATTTGTTATTGATTATTTTGAAAAATCTTTATTTTTGTATTTCTTTTTTACTGTATGTCTCTTTCGATTCCTTATTCATGAGCATAGTGGTCCATTTTCTACTTCTACGGGGAAATCTGCTTTCTTTCTCTCTTTGTCATCTTGCACCTTGTTTAGGTACCTATCACTATTCACGGATATCTCTTTGGAATCTATGAAACCTACATCTTATTAGAAATAAGTTTTTAAAAACAATTTCCACCTTAGTTTTCCTTTCATTTACATGTAACAATATTCATATTTGACATTTAAATATGGATATTACTATGTTTGCTACCAAACAGTGGACATTGGTGTTTTTGCTATTTCCATAATTGGTTATTGCTGTATTTACTTTTGTTTCAGTCTAAAATCAACATCTATTCCCAATTCAGTAAAAAACTGCCTTTCGTCACTTGACACATCATTGGGGATTGATTGGGGGAAGTGGATATTTCTGCCTTTTTCTTTAAATGATGATTTTAAAACGTGGTTTGGGGAGGGATAAAACTTTATTTCCTATAAAATCTCAAACATTCGACTACATTCAAAACATTTTAATATTTTTTTTGGATATTACTGTCTCTGCCTCTATTCCCCTCATTTGTATTTAATTGTATTTTTAAATAAAACAGAAACGTAGCATGAAAAAATATCAACTCGACCTAATATACAATATTCTCATCAAAATTCTTTGTAATCTCCTGGAACTGTCTGGAACTTGAACTTGAATATTACGGTCTCTCCAACCAAATTGAAGACTCTTACGCTAGACCATTAAGCATCTCTTATAGTCCATGGATATATTATATTCTCTCCTTTCAGAAACATTTCCACTTCCATGGATATAAAATAATAATTTACACTTAAATACTTCAAGAATACGTGAAATTCTTTCAACAGTGTCTCAGATGTCTTCATGTTAGATTAGTTAATAAGACTGAATTCCGTACAGGTGTCATAAATCTTACTTATCGAACCTTCTAAACCGCCCACACCACTGAAGTTTGAAGTCCCCTTCTTACTGCGGCATTTTCAATTTAAGATTTTCAACAACTGTTTTAGTTAAACATCTCTAGGAACATCCGACGGTTCAGGTGAATAGATAGTGCGAAAATCTTTTGTCATTATTAAAAATAATCGCTGTGACTTTACATTGCTAGGGAACAATATAATTAAAAGTTTAATTAAGACGTTTCCGAAATAAGAAATTGTTCAAGAACCGTGAATTTTTCTTTGCCTTTTTAATAAATTTGAGGAAAATGGAGTTCTAGTGAGAAAGTTTTCCTCCTCTGAGAAAATTACCTCTATTTTGTACCGAGGTACTTTGTAGAACGACGTGAGAATGGAGAAACTTCAAAAATATGTATGCAGGAATATTATTAAATTCCTTTTGTTCTCTTTTATTGTTGTTTAAAACAAGATTAATCTTGATATATATGTACATATACACACATAATTAATTTTTACTTGTTCCAAGAATTGTTCACTTTAAAATTTATGTAATATTTTATTTAACATGTTAGCTACAAAACTCATTCATCGTGGAAACTATTTATTATATACTATTGTAATAAATAAATATTTCATAATCTTCATTAATGTTATAATTTTTAGTATGGGGTGTCTATGAATACTTATCTTATCTAATAATTAGTATTTTTAAGATAAAGTAATGAAACATCAATCGATTGATTTTCAGTAAAGGAAGACGTTTTGGTATTTCTAACTTACGAAGCCATACATACCTCTATTTCTTACAATATTTCTTACAATATTCACCCTCTATTAATGTGATCTGAATTTTTTTTATATTTACTAAAAAAAATTATTATTTTGGACATTTTTAATAAAATTTATAATTAACTGTATTAAGACCCCCTTGAGTTTACTTATTTAAATTAATTGATTTTGGAAAATACTATTTTCATAATCAGAATAAATTTAAAAAATGATGAAGGAAGTGAAATTTTTCGAAACCGGCTGATTTAAATAAATAATCTCAAGTGATTTAAAAAAAAATCTGTTATATATGTGATTATATTTTTAATTATTTATAATTATAATGTCGTTAGAATCTGTAAATCAATTAATAAGTAGATATTAATATATTAAACGATTTACAACTGGCAACTTGCGAAAAACATTAATATTTCGCACAATCCCAGTATATTAGATTAGCAGTCCTGATAAATGTAAGCTTGTCTATGATAATTTTATGAACCCATATCAATTTTTCATTGTCGTTGTCGAAATTGTCTATTTGGCATTAATTAATAAAGGTCATGTTAATGTAGATCGCTAATGTCAAAGCTGTAAAAAAAACGAAAGGCTAAATTATCACTACTTTCATCTTAAAAAAATCACAATACATCTTTGTGAGTGTATTTCCTTTCTTTAAAAATATTAACATTCGTACTGTTATTTTTATGAAATTCTTCAAATTATTAAATGAAGATTTAAAATATCTAAAAATGTAAAGAAATAACAAAGCGCATTGGAATGCGTATTTTTAAGTCCGTTTCAAATATATATTTGCGCCGATTTGCGACACGTCTATTCAAGCAACGACATCTACCTAGAAAACCGCGCGGTGCGAGAGATGTGTGTTTTTTTTTACTTGGTAAACTTTTGAGGAGATTTTAAGAGAAATAAACTAAGAGCTAGCTACCGCAAGACGTACGAAATAGTATCAAACCTGAAATATTTTATGTAGATATACACTAACATCTTCATCATCTTGAACACTGAACTGTTCGACGAAAGATATAAAGTATTCTGTCGAGACAGAGATTTGTTTACCAGCTCAATAAAGAGTGTAGGAGAAATAGTGATAGCTGTTTTAAATTCACTTTTGGCAGTCAGACATCAAGCCTGGGAATGCAGATCACTTGAGGATCTTATTGTTGTTATTCCACTACGGTGTACCAAAGGCAGTAATGCTAAGAAAAACATCATAATTCGTGCAATCTGTCTTCCCCCAAACACGCCTATTGAGAAATACGTTTGTTTATCCTCTAGCACGAACCATCTTTACACTGAGAACAACGCCTCCTCATTTCTCCTTATTGGTGACTTTAATCTCCCAGGCATTAAGTGGCAACCACGTGAAAATGTTACATTTTTTCCAACTACTTTCCAGTTCATAGGTGACTCGCTAATATAATATCATTTGTAAATGCTTACCAATTCAACAACGTTCCTAACACTAACGATAGATATCTAGACCTCGTTATAAGTGATATCGCGTGCAAAGTTACTTCTTATAACGACCCATTTCTCCCTCCTGAGCACCATCATCCTGTGCTCGAATGCTCCATCAGTGTGGCTGCCCAATCAAACTTAATCCGCCCAAAAATTCCAAAATACAATTTTCCAAAAAGGAAAATATGACGCCATTAACACAAAAATCGCAAATATTAATTGGTGGAATGAACTTTCTACTCTAGACATCGAGGCAGCAACCTCTCGATTTTACTACATTTCCAATTAAGCGCGTGCGTACGAACAAGTTCCCGATCTGGTTCTCTAAAGACCACATCAAATTAAGTAAAAAGAAAGACAAATATTGGTTGGAAAACATATGGATGTTGCACCGACCACAGAACCTTTAGTATGTTTCGCGCAAGGTTTAAAACTGTTTCCGAAACTATATTAAAGATGTCGAAAATGATATTCCATCCAACATTAAAAACTTCTGGTTCTACGTATCTACTTACAAAAAATCTTCGGAACTTCCCTCAATTATGTATCTCGAATCTCATCGCACTAATTATCCTCAGAAAATTTGCGAAATGTTTTCGTCATATTTCCAGTCGGTTCTCGAGCCTTCTCATTCGACCACCAGTGATCAAACAATCGTTCTTGAAATCGAAGCATCTGATATCCTTATCCTTATCAGCAACATATACTTTCCAGTGAATAATGTTATCGCAATAATATAAGGCTTGGATACAAAAAAAGGCCCCGGACCTGACAACCTGGATCCATACTTCCTCACGATGTCGGTGGGGTCTATTTGTTTACCATTAAAATTAGTATTAAATATGAGCTTAGAGCAAAGCACCTTTCCGAAAATATGGAAGCAGGCATTCATCACTCCAATTCACAAGAATGGATCAAAACAGGATATTGAGAATTACAGACTGATTTCTAAATTATTCGTTATCGCCAAGGTCTTTGAGAAACTGATCCATAACGTACTATTCCCTATTTTTCAAAATAACATAATAGAGCAACAACATGGATTCGTCCGTAACAAATCAACGATCTCCAACTTACTACTCTTTTCAAACTTCCTCTTTAACGCTATGGATGACAAAACTCAGGTCGATGCAATCTATACGGACTTTAAAAAGGCTTTCGACAAAGTAGACCACGATATCCTCCTCAAAAAGATCGCTTTAAATGGTATTAAAGGTAACTTGTATCGCTGGTTTGCTTCCTACATATCCAATGTGTCAACACCAATGGTTATCGTTCAAAGTGGATCCAAATAACTTCTGGTGTCCCGCAAGGATCAATCCTCGGACCTTTCTTTTTTACGTTATTCATGTATGTATTCATTCTAAGTGCTTTAAATTTGACAACCTCCAAAGCGACTTAAACATATTCTATGATTATTGTATTATAAATAAACTATTTCTAGGCTACACCAAATGCAAAACAACCAGTTTTACAAAAAATCGTTGTTCAATATGTCTTCAAGTTTGTGTTTACTGAGGTATTATGCCTTGTTGTTACGACCTTTCGGGCCGACGTTTCGGATCCAATTGTAGGGTCCATCATCAGGGCTGATGTGTTATCTTGAATGTTGGTGTTGTGGTTAAGTATCGGCTTGCAATACCGTGCCGAAGTCATGATATGTTGTATTGTGTTGTGTGTATGATTCATCTGTTGTCTGATCACTATCTCTACGGAGTCTGCGACGAGAATGACTTTAAAGCGCCGGATACCAAGATGTTTTTAATTTGAGACCATCATCTCTATTGATGTTTATCGGATGCTTGTAGATTTCTAGTGCTTCCTTGATAAGACGCGCATGGTGACTTTTAGGCTTTCCAAGGATTTTCGGTTCGAATGCAAAATGATGGCTGGTATCCAGAAAATGCTCAGCCAGTGCTGATTTTTCTGGATGACCGAGTTTGCATGCCCGTTTGTGCTCGTTGACCCTTTTGGAAATGGTACGCGCCGTTTGTCCCACGTATACTTTATCGCAGTCTTGACAATCGAGTCTATACACACCGTCTGTTTCTAAGCGATCTCGATCCTTCGCTGATCTCAACATATCCTTAATTTTGGAGTTGGTACCAAAAACTGTCTTAATGTCTCTTTTCTTGAGAGTTCTGGCAATTCTGTCTGTAACGCTTTGGACAAAAGGCAGAAAGGCGATGCCTTTGCACTCAGGTTCTGTATGTTTTTCAGGGCGAACAGACCTCGTTCTTATGACGCGTTATATATCAAATTTATATTTGTTTTAAAATTATTTCGCATAAATTATCGTTATTCACAGCATTTTTCAGCATATGAGTGAAGCCCCTGCTATCAAGTACTGAAATCACAACAGCGATATTGCCACAATTTTATCCGATTATTTGAAACATGTAAGCGAATCACAATATGTATTATCAGTCCACTGCGGCGACCGTTCCCGGTTCCGGCCTTAGTCTGGCGCTATTGCTAGTCGCGGTAATCCAAACATTTCAATAGTGTCCGCCGCAACATGGGCTCCATGAAAACGGCCTTTAACTGGCTCTGTTTAGTCGTTAGTTGAACGAAACAATCGCTCAGCGTGGGTATTTTGATTTGAGGGGAAACCCGGTGAAAAAATTATCAGATTCCATGAACCTAATGAAGTTTGAAGGTAAGTGACAGCTGAAGAATTTCTTCAATGGGAGTTGGAGAAATCCATTTGAAGGGTGCTTGTGATATTGGACAAGGGATGACAGGGGTACTACGTCAAAGTGTTCCTAAAACGTTTGTGATAATAATTGGTATAATGAATATATATAATATAAATCTGGGACTGACCAAAATTCTGATTGACAATAGCGATTAAAAAGTTGTTATTTAAATGTTTGTTAATTTAATGAAAACACAGTATAAATGTGATCTTTCGTTTATTGAACAAAGTTTTTTGATATTGAAAACAAATTAAATCAATTATTTGAAAAGATATACAGAAGATTATATAGGTAGGTACCTATTACATACATATTTTTATAATATATTTTTTTCTTTTTTAAAAAATGACGTTTCAAGTGGCTCGCACACTACCATTATCAAAAATCGGCAACAACATATTGAAATCATACGAAGTAGCGAAATGTACAGATTATTTTAATATACAAATACATAATTTAAAATTGAAGTCACTTAAAAAAATAATATAATACTTTTGGGTATCAAATATTTGATAACCAAAAGTATTAAAATGATAAAAGTATTATAATAATTGTGACATCTCGCTACCTCACTGTTTTGTACTCGTAGTACCTACGCATATTAAATGTCAAATTTAATCGAAAAAAATAACACTTTAGGTTTATATCGTATTGTTTGAATGCAACTGTATCAATATTTTTTTTGAAAAAAGTACTATTCCAGTGCGAATGCAAGTCGCAGTAAAATAAATATTATAGCCGCTCAAAGGGCTTAGCAGCTAGCCATTGGCGATAAAATAATTTATATTTGTTTAATCAGAGGTATTCCAGATTTAATAAAAGAGCATACATCATCAAGCGCGTACTTACTAGAAGGTTTTTGGGATTCTTTACAATATAATGTTCATAACTATTTGTAAATGGAAAAATAAATGTATTTTTCATACAAGACTAGGTATATATAAAGGGCTCAATTTTTTTTCTAATCTTAGATTATTACTATATTAACATTTCTATCGGTGTTCCCCAGAATAAAGAAATGTTCAAGGGGTTCATTTCCCAGCGGTAGCGAATGTTTTTTTTGATGGATAAATTTATGCTGTATATACCTAGTCATTCCATTCTTAGTGGTCCAGAAAAAAGTAATTATTTTCTTGACCGTCTTAAAAAAATTATAAGTGCATTTCTTTGATATTTGATATAAGGTGCTTATATGTACTATTATAAAAGCGCAGTAAATAATGAGGCTGAAAATATGCTTCTTCTATGAGAATATCCTACAAAAATTGAATTTTGTTCTTTCGCGTTTAATAACTTAATTAGTAGGAAATTAATAATACATGAACAAAAACATATTAGTTAAGTTAATACACATTTGATTGGTAGATGCATTTTATTTTTTTAAATAGGCTTTTTAGCCTAGATATCCCAGTAATATAAAATGTTGATCCCTGAAAATGCGAAAAACGGCGTGTGGAGTAAAACAAAAATAACCGTCATTTTTGAACCGGATACAATAAATGTTTAAAAAATTAGTTTTGAACTACCAAAACATAAAGGAATGTATCGACAAAACATTTTTTTTCTGAGATGGTCAAGCAACTAATGCTGGACCACTTGAAATGGATTGGCCCGATATTTTTCTTATTGATTTATCTTATATGGTTTAGAAGTTATTTTAAAACTTTTTAGATTTTTACTGCTAGCGTTTTTATGATATTTATGATATTCGTTTTCAAAACTTTTTTTATGTAGTCATACGAGTATAATGCTAATGTTTTATTAATTACTAGCTGTTCGTACCCGGCGTTGCAAGGGTTAAGGATTAATTTAAAAATAAGTTTGTGGGAGAAAAAAAGGCTTTATTGTTTACAAAAAAGCTCTAAAAAAAGAATGTTTTCATTTTATCTAAGCCAAGATGGATGGGATGTTCAGGGATAAATGTACCCAATGTTTTCCATTGGGTACTTAAGAAAAAGTATGCAAAATTTGAGTAAAATCTGTCAAATGGTATGGATTTGTACAGAGAATATAATATCAAAGAGAGAGGGTGGTTTAAAAAGAAGGGGAAAATGTGGCCCATGCTTACCGTCGATTTCTAAAGAAGTATCAAAATCAAAACCTCCAATTCAGTACATTATAAATTAGTAATCCTGGATGACTGCATTAACCTTTTTTTGGATATAGCTGCATTTGCTTTTATACCCCAAAATTTATATCTGGCTAGAATTTTGTCTATTGGTAATTCGACCCCGTCGGAACCATGGAATAGAGATGATGATTAATATTAAAACAAATAATAACCAAAAATAATTATTTCCGTCTGTCCATCCGTAACATCGTGTAACGTCCGTAATTTAATTCGAATTCACGGCTAAAAAAAAATTACGGCCGGAGTTGGGCTCGAACCTCGGGGCCAGAGAGCCCGAATCGACCGCTCTACGCATGTTGCTACGGCCGCCTCTCCGTGGACTGCCAAAAGGATACTATAAATATACATATACTTAGGCTTAGCAAAGACGCGAACTAATGTTCTGTCATTTTTGCAGTGTAAGCTAGTGTATAAGTATTTTTCCAAGTATCGATATTAAGCGTTTACGTCGGTACCTACACTACTGCAGGTACTTACTACTCACGTTACACACCTCGTAATAGCGTGTCAGGCGATACACGCAACGAGCAACATCTGTTGGATGTTTGATGTGGCTATCAGACGTCCGGATCGTGTAGAGTGTAGTACACAGGAATGGCGTTAAAGCACACATTTGTGTTTACCCCAATAGCGCATCCAACACAAACGGCTTAGTCGATCTAAATTAATACTCCTCTCATACACGTACACGGTCTAAATGTTATTACAGAATTCATTAAAGTATCACGCAATTTATTTCAAAACTCATTTTAACTTAAAGGATGTATACTTTTTAAATATATTAAAACAAGTAAATGTTGTTCTTTTTTGCCTGGCGTTCCATCCCTAGTAGTGTTCTTGCCACAAACAAGTATAATTTTGCTGCGTTGTCAACTGGGGTGTGTGGGTGCGTGTTTTTTCCTTATTTTAGGAATCGAAATTATAAATGATGGATTTTGAAAAACTATTTTTATACATGTATAAAAACATTTTTTCAAAAAATCTTTAGTAGAAATTCATTATTTGCATACATAGATTTTTATGTACTGGATTTTTAACTTCGTAATGGATTTTTAACTTCACCCATGCAGAATCCAAATATTAAAAACATTGTTTTAAAGTTTAAAGCAAATTTTCGAACGGCATGTTCTTCAGCTGTTTCTGCGGTTCTTTCTTGTGGGTGACGTGAATATTAATTTAATATAGGTGACGTGATTATCAATTTTAATCGAAAAAGTGATCTACTGTACGTAAATGTTAAAAGTTTCAGAGCTTTATCCATTCGGAAAGTTGGCGAAAAATAAATTACAAAAGATTCCACCAGAACAAACAGATAAAGTGAGTTAAATTAAATAAAAAAATATTAATAAAAGCATGTAACTAGCAATCTTCCGATAACAGTAACCATTTTAAAATTGGAATCAACGATTTTTTTCCGTAATATTTATGCAAGTTTTCTCTTTTTATTTCAAAGGTGTAAGCATTTATTTTATTAAATATATCATAATAAAAATATTCTCATTAATTCATATTTTTAATAAGCATATTTTATGCTTATTTATTTATAACACTGTACTTATATTCTTTTACAATATTTCAAAGGCAGAAAACCTTGATATATTTTATACCTACAGTATATTTTTTAAAGTTGTGTTATTTTTCTAAACTTTTTTAATTATAGACCTGCCTTTTACTTTTATTATAATTATTTTACTTGAATGCAAAATTGCGCGCTCAAGCAACCGACAATAATTTATTGTCTATGGGTAAATCGAATTGTATGTAAACATTAGACCTTCTAATCGTCCCAATACATCTAAGCCAACTAAGCGCGTTCGTTCTTTGGGCAAAAAATTGCATGTTTACGCATGAAACATCTGCTACGGAATGCATTTCATTAAATATGCTTTTGACTGCTAGATTCACTTCACATTCAATTCAGAATGTCTATGCGGTACTGTTGAATAAAAAGATTATGATTATCATCATCTTCAATGATATCAGTGTCGTTGATGGTGATGATAATATCATACGTAATTTG
The DNA here is from genome assembly GCA_016648135.1 of Agrypnia vestita. Taxonomy (NCBI): domain Eukaryota; kingdom Metazoa; phylum Arthropoda; class Insecta; order Trichoptera; family Phryganeidae; genus Agrypnia; species Agrypnia vestita. The sequence goes on from JADDOH010002921.1 coordinate 175,545, forward strand.
AAACTACCAGCTGCATCTGATAATAACAACACTCATCCCCCAGTTAAAGACCATAGTGTACGTTTGCGACATATATCATACATGAATATTTATACCATTACGGATGGCCAATTGAAAGAAGTTAGTAAGACACAAATTTTACCAATTTTGAAGCATCACAATTTCTTCTCCATTAAAAAAGAAACGGAAAGAAGAATGTTTTAATATACATACGTTGCACTAAAAAGCATCTGTAGACTTCTTTCCACTTAAGAAAAACATCAATAATTGCTCTTTAAAAGCGGATTACTCAATTTAAAGAAAGAAAAACAATCGAATTAGTATGTGCAAGCCGTGCGTACGACTCTCAATGCGTTGGTGTTTACTAGTATAAACACCAAAACATGGCACGGCTTACACATACTAATTCAATTGTTTTTCTTAAGTGAAAAAGGTCTACATATCACTTAAATGTAACTAGTTATAAGTGTTTGAAAGACTGAAAAATTAGAAACGATGTGTTATTTATGTAAATAAATACCTAGAACACGGCCGATAGTCATACATTTAACAATCGGTGGTATATATGCGTGAATTAACTGCTGCATGATACACTCACTTGAAATCTTTATGACTTGCCTGGAATAAAAATAGAATTGATTGAAGAAAATGTGGTATTTCGTTATTTTTAATCAACAAATACCTTCGTATTAAATAACGCATATAATATTTCTACATATTAGATTATATCTAATGTTTCGTTAAAGTGATCTGTAAAACTCAAAAAAAAAAAATCTTTTTAATGTACCTATTCTAAAATGTTTTTTTTAACTGTCAACAGAAATCATTCACTAACAACAACATCATCATTTTTAGCGTGATTAATATATAGATGCCAATTAAAATTTATTCTCAGATCTGATAGCAGAATGGCATTAAAGATTATTATATAAAGGGCGTATAATATACTACAACTTGAAATTTGTTGGCTTAACTGTGTATTATTGTTTCAGGTCAGCCCGCGTTGGCAAGACGTCACTCGTGGCCAGATTTCTAGGGGCGAAGTTCGAAGATAGCTACACCCCCACTATCGAAGATTTCCACAGAAAGTTGTACAGGATACGGGGTGAAATTTACCAACTGGATTTATTAGACACTTCCGGAAACCACCCATTTCCTGCAATGAGGAGGCTCAGTTTCCTAACAGGTGAGGGAGAAATACGTCATTGTAATATTTAGTATAGGAAGTGTATTATAGTAATAATTTTAAATTCGTTGGAGGGTCGTCAAAATTTAAAAATATGTAACATAAGCATACAATATGTCACCACGCATCAAGTTTTATTGCGTACGCACTTACAATTTATTTAATTTATTTTAGCTGTTACATTGTGTTTAAAAAAATAATATATTTAATGAATTAAAACTGATACCTCCTATAATAACAAGTATATAATATAATAAAAAAAACTTTCATAAATCTTCAATGCACTAATAATTAATAATTATTTTCAATGCTTGCTCATTCCCTGCAATCGTTCTTAAAATCATAAAAATATTTATTTACGTGATTTTTTGTGTCAACAAATAGCCCGGAAAACTTAAGTCCTGAAAACTATTTAAATGATTATTATTTTTATAATATTATTATGTTAGTATTATTGCTACTAGTTATTGTGGCAATAAATTATTATCAAACAAGTAAGTGGCTAAAAATTGCTTTATTGCCAGACCCTGCGCATGGTTTTTGTAACTTCTATATATCCAACGGTGACCTCTGTGTGGCCACGGTCAGTGTTTTCGCGTTAACAGAAAATAAAAAATATAACATTTATTAAGATTGTACAAAATTTAGCGAAAAACATAATAATAAATATTCAAAATAAACTTCATAAAATACATGTTTAATATCGGGCTTGCACACGTTCCAAGCCGAAAATGCTATTATACATTTCACGAACTTAATAGAAGTAATCAATAAAATCTATCATTGAAAATTTAAACCTACTTCAATTTATTGTCAGACAAATGGGCGTGGTGTTATAGTACAACCTTACATAATCAATTAACGCAAACAAATATCATCATCGAAATAAATACAAATTAAAATTAAATGGTAGGTGCCTTACGCAGTTAAAAATTAAAGATACAAAATGTACCATTTGGGCGCTAACATCGCTATGGTTTACGGTCATATATTGATCTGTAACTATATCTAATGGTTCCAAAGTAGGTACCTACTGTGGCAGTGAAATTTTGTGGAACTATTAAGCACCTACTGCGTCACTGAGAACCATCGTAGGATAATCGTACGAATCTCTATATAATAATAAATTAATGTCTGAATTTTTATTTATCATCAAAATAATAATAATGAATGCATGCCTTCAGACAA